>CAUYRH010116387.1:0-24766 GCA_963574655.1 Perodicticus potto
ATTTTTTTTTTTTTGGTTGCAACCGTCATTGTTGTTTGGCGGGCCCAGGCTGGATACGAACCCTCCAGCTCAGGTGTACGTGGCTGGCGCCTTAGCCTGTTGAGCCACAGGCGCCGAGCCGAGGCAAATAAGATAAAAGAAACTCTGCTAAAATCACATTTGCTCAGTTGCTAAAAGGATAAGGTTTAACTCAATTGGCCTATCCACAGCATCAGTAAGGATGGAGCAAGCCAGTATTCATTGCCCACAAGCCATGGTATGCCTCCTTCAAAATTAATATTCTATTAATATGCATTAAAGAAAGGGCCCTTTCTAACTTTTTTTTTTTTTTGACAGTCTCCTTCTGTTGCCGGGGTAAAGTACAGTGGCATCATCTTAGCTCCCTGCAACCTCAAACTCCTGAGTTCAAGGAGCTGGGACTATAGGGGTGTGCACCATCATGCCTGACTGTGTGTGCACCATCATGCCTGACTAAGTTTTCTATTTTTTGTAGCGACACGGTCTCACTCTTGCTCAGGCTGGTCTTGACTTCCCAAACCCAAGCAATCCTACCTCTCAGCATTCCAGAATGCTGGGATTTCAGGGGTGAGCCACTGCACTCATCCAGTACTCTTTCTAATTTGTTTGAAAGGAAATTAAAGAATCACTCACTGCACCCCCAAACGTATTTTAAAATAAAATGCACGCCTAATTTAGAGACTACCATCACTGATTCTTCCAAATTAAAACACACAAAGGAAATTATAATAGTGTCAAAACGAAAAAGTTCCTTCATTATAGAACCCAAAAGAAAGAGTTCTTGTGTTTTGGCCGCACAAGGAGATGAGATGTTAAATAATCGGCCCCAGAATGCTAATCTTGCCCTATTGTCTCTGGAGGAAGATATTGATAGGTGGTTTCCCTTGAGTAGCGCTCAAGTTATTTTAAGTGAAATCCCTGCTGATTATTTTAATATCACATTATTTTAGTTGTAACATTTCATGTTTCCTGGAAATTCTGAAACATTTAGTATTAACAAAAAGACACTTGAAATATTTATTACTCAAGGGAAGAAATGAATATTAAGTTTCTTTTTAAGTGGTGATAAAAATAAAATTCCCTGAGCTTTCTTGCTTGTTTGAAAATCCATCATTCTGAGTCCGTTGACTAATTTGCAAAAGGGGACATTAATTCTGTAGAAGCCTTGAATTGTCCCTGAAGCTGAGAGAGCTTTACAGTCACTTAAAAGAATCTACTCTTATAACGACATTTTCTCAGACTTACTCACGTTTTTCAGAAACATCAGGCAGCAGGAAAGGACACTTGTTCTTCTTAGCAACAAATTTATTTTAAAATTTCTTCATTGGCACAACTGTTATGGAATGTGACAGACCATGTCTTGTGAGATATTTGTCACACACTTTACTTTTAGATCAAAATCCCACGCTTCTAGTTATTCTATTTTTAAGGCACAGGCTTAGTTAGAGGTCTTTGTGTATGAATTCTAGTAACATGAGATCTGTGTCAGTATCAAGGTGTCATAAGTGGTTTTGACAATAGTAACCATTTCATAATAGTATATCCACAAATTCAAACACTTATCTAATTGAATTTTTTTTTTGAGACATAATCTCAGTCTGTCACCCTCAGTAGAGTGCTGTTGCAGCTATTCAGCTCAGCCATGTGATACCATCCCAACCACTTAAAATTGTCAACAGTGGTGGCGCCTGTGGCTCAGCGAGTAGGGCGCCAGCCCCATATACCAAGGGTGGCGGGTTCAAACACGGCCCCAGCCGAACTGCATCAATAGCCAGGCGTTGTGGCGGGTGCCTGTAGTCCCAGCTACTCGGGAGGCTGAGGCAAGAGAATCACCTAAGCCCAGGAGCTGGAGGTTGCTGGGAGCTGTGTGACGCCACAGCACTCTACTGAGGGCGATAAAGTGAGACTGTCTCTACAAAAAAAAAAAAATTGTCAACAGCATTCTTAGCTCTTAGGCCATGCAAAAACAAGTGGTAGGCCAGATTTAACTTACAGGCTGCACTTGGCAACCCCTATTCTAGGAAATCACTGGTTATGGGCTTTTTGGAGGTTCTAGTCAAGGAAGGTGAGGACCACGGGATGGCAAGAGCAGCCCCTCCTCCTCACGATGGCATCCTTGTCACCCATTGTTAGTGTTCATCTGTCCTAGTGTAGCCTTTTGCTGTGAGAGGTGCGAAAGGCCCCCACTGACCAGACTATCATGAGCAGGAGGAATGACACAGCACGTGGCTGAGGCACTGGCAAGGGTCAGAGTGGGATTTTGGAGGGAAGGCAAGTCTAAACTATAACAATGTACACATATATGATCTCCTCCTGGAGTCCTTGTAGGAACTGAAGCCTCATGACAAAATAGTTCTCCTTCAGCATTAGGGGAGACCCCTGACCTGTGGGTAGAGGTCATGACAGATTTCCTAGCAAAGTTCTCAGTATCTTGGTAGGGACACTGAACTTGCATCTTAATGCTGCTAAGAAGCCGGGGTGGTTACCTGGCTGTTCACTGCTCACCTTCAGCTTCTTTCCCAATTTTAAGACCCAGAAGACAGTCCTTTGGGACATGCCTGCAAGCCAGCTGCAAGCACTTCTAAAAGAGGAAGATAGGGATGTCTCCAAACTGTCTGCTCATTTCTTCCAGAGTGCTATTGGGAAAGGGGACAATGTTGGAGGTGACAGTAAGAGTGTGCTGAGTTCTCCTTTTCAACTCCAGTCCTTGCTTCTACAGTTGGATTGTTACCAGTGAGAAGTGATGCCTTGGGGGAAGATGAGGAGGACAGCAAGGAGGCCAAGGTCTATGTAGAATGCAGTGCTAAAATTGCGTGCCTATCGGTGGCCACTAGAGGGTGCAACAGCTCGAGGTTGAGGAGCCTGAAAAGACAACATCTCTCCCTATGGCCTGGAGAATTATTAGCCAGCCAAAAAGCAAAGATAACAGACAATAAGTGGTAAGGATTTTGCTTTGCCTAATCAGATGGAGTAGGACAAGTAGGAACTCAAAATATTCAGAGTGGAGACAACAACTGAGGCATGGGATTCATGGGCCTGGGCCTTAGGGAAGAGAATTGGTTTATGGCTGCCATGAAACAGGCAAGTAACACCCTATGTTCACACACTACCCTGAACTCACGACTGAAGTAAGGGAACATAATGGGAAGCAAAATAAAGGATACGAATTTTAGGGGTTGGATGGTGGTCAGGACCATGTTCATATGGCAGCAGGTCAGAGAACAGGGAAAGTAACAAGGGCTCCCTGTAAGTATCCCTGGGAGAGCCGGACAGGAGCTAAGGCTCAGCCACAGTCGTTCTCTGCGTCTCCCGTGATAAGCATCCCAATTTTGATTTTAGAAATTCTTCAAAGCAAAGAGAAAGTATGTGGAGTCCAGAAGAAGAGGATCATTTGCATAGGGTCTGTTTAGGAAAAAAATTTACAAAATTGGCAAAATAGCCTAGAAACTAGTATAGGTTGTAACAGATTAATAACAAACTCTAATTAAAATCCAACAAACTTTAAATCAATTTAGGTGATGAGTGGGAGTTGGTTGCATGCTGAGGGAAGTTAAATCTTGTTATGGTTCTTATATTTTTTAGGAGCCATAGATTCCGATTAATTCTGGATATTATTCCAACATTTATATTTTGGGCATTGAGAAAATAAGAATGTTGGAATAACAAGGGAAATCATTATAAAGAGAAATAAGCAAGAAGACCCTTGCCAGTTGCTGGCCCCATGGTCTTAAACTTCCCCAACCTCCAGAATTGTGATCCGATAATTTTCTGTTTACTATAAATTACCCAGTCTGTGATATTTTCTAGTAGTAGCATAAAAGGGACTAAGACATTCACAATCTTAAAGTGAATTGCCAAACCCTCCAAGCGAGACATGTGGAGAAGTGGTGTGACTATCTCTCTAGAGTCCAACTGAATAGAGGAATGGAAGGTGCACTCTGTAGAGAGTTATTGGGATGCTGAGCGCTTCTTCTGATGCCATGGGGTGAGTGGAGAATGTGATTCCCCTTCATCTCTTTTTTTTTTTTTGGAGACAGAGTCTCACTTTGTAGCCCTCGGTAGAGTGCCCTGGTGTCATAGCTCACAGCAACCTCGAACTCTTGAGCTCCAGTGATTTCTCTTGCTTCAGTCTCCCAAGTAGCTGGGACTACAGATGCCTGCCACAACACCCAACTATTTTGTTGTTGTTGTTGTTGTTGTTATTCTTGTTGTAGTTGTCATTGTTGTTCGGCAGGCCCAGACCGGGTTTGAACCTGCCAGCTTCAGTTTATGTGGCTGGCGCCCTAACCGCAGAGCTATGGGCACTGAGCCTCCCCTTCACCTCTTATCAAGTGAGGAAGGCTTCATCTAGAATGTTCGATTGGTGTCCCTGAAATTATTAGAGCATATGGGCTATATAAGATGTTGTGGCAATATTGGCTTGAAACAACAGAGGAGAAAGAGGCAAGGCTGCTTAGGAAGTGAGCCACAGTTGTTGATGGTGCTTGATAACTGGGCACTGTGTGTGTGTTTCCTTTGTACCAAAAATAAACCACATGAGGTGGGAGTTGGGTGGGGGAGCTAGAAGTCTAGAAAAGGAATCTACTCAAAAGAACTACTAGGGGGAATGATGGCACCCACCTCGATGTCGCCCATTGGCGTCCAGAGCCAAGGAAGAGTGGGAAGCAACCAACTGGTATCAAGGGACCAACAGGGGGATGTTTCTACTGAAGGCATCTCAGAGTGGGAGGCAGCCAACTGGTATTGAGGGATCAATGGGGGGATGTTTCTACTGAAGGCATCTTAGAATGGGAAGTAGCCAACCGGTTTTGAAGGGTCAACAAGGGGATGTTTCTACTGAAGGCATCTCTGAGAAACCGGCAAAATTGCTTCTCAGGAGAAAGAGTAAGCTTGGAACATCCAGATCACAATAATACCATGTCCCTTTCCTCCAGACCCAGCCCTGGAGGAAGGGAGTGAGCAAAGAAGAGAGAGGCTGACCACTTCTCTCTGCCTTATTATAGACTTCAGAAGCCTGCAGAAGGGAGAACCCAAGTCGGGTAGAGTTTGGAGTTCTCATGATTATACTGGATTGGGCCTCTCAGTGTAAAACCAAAAGGAAGGTTTATGTTAACTAAGAGTGATCCAAAGAACTTTGAGACCTGTCCAAAATTGTACGTAAGGGCAAAGAATAAACTGTTTAATGGAGTAAGTTTACTAAGGAGTGGTAAAATAAATTTGTCCTATTTTATTACGTTCAATTTGTTCAATATAACAACTGCAGTAAAGGCAGATGAGTTTTGAATCAAAGCGAAAAGCTTTAAATAAAACCATGGGGCTATATTAATGAAGTTAAGACCATTATAACAATGCTGCTTTCTTCCCACCCTGCTCTCTTCCATTGGTACATTTGGGAGACTATCCTTTCTCTTTCCTCCTTGAGCTTGCAATTTGCTTCATCCTTCACATTCTATAAACATAATAATATAAATTACAGCTCCCCTCTTCTGTCCCCTATGGTCAGAAGTCCTTCCAGACCTACATGTCCCTTACCCACAAGAATTAAAAGGTGGCTCCATCAATGCACCACTGTGTGACCTTGAGGAAATTACCTACTCTCAGTAAATTTCAATTATTATTTGTAAAATGCAAATCAAGATCCCTACCTTGAAGATTAAATAAATCATGCTTATAAATTGCTTAAAATAGCACATGGCACCTAGTAATAAATCGTAATTATTGGTGAAACAAGGTTAGTGATGATAGAAATCTACTCAAATGGTTTATCTTTTTTCAAGAGCAGAAAATGAGCCTTCTCTGCGATATGTGCCAATCTAGCATATATAAAAGTTTAGGGTTCATTGCCTAATGATGATGATTATAATGACAATGAAATGCTAACAACAGCAGTAATGACTGTGACAAGAAGACACCCCAGAATTGTAGCAACCAAATATAAGTGTCCCAGGAAAAAAATATCAGTGAGGGTTACGAGGCCTACCAGAGTATTACTAGGAATTGTTAATAGCCGGCAGATTGTGTTGAGATACTATAATTGGAGACTTTAGTGGCTCAAGTCCCACATAAATTTCATGCAGCCTCCAGAGCAAAACGAAACGCACGAATATTGGTGGCCATTAGTCAGAGAGTACTTGATAATTATCTGTGTGTAACACTTAGACACTGCACACTGCAGGCTGGTTTCAGTCTTCTTTAGTTGTTCTTACACGTAGAGCAGCGCGCCGTCTTGTTTAAATATGAAAGACCAGCAATAAATCTGTTTTAAGTTCAGCACCATAACAAAATGTCAGAAACATTAAAAGAAAATGCAAATATCGAAAGGCTGCGGGAATTGTAATTTGGAGTAAGCAATGTGTTCGGTAAAACAAATTGCTTCTGACAAAACCAATTGCAGTTTTGATAGAATTATGAAATCACTCCCTTATGGGAAGGAAGTTATATTTGAACATTATCAAATCATTCGCCAGGTCTTCATGCAATTTTAAATAATTCAGATTAGACTTAAACATGAGCAATCACAAAATGAGGCAGTTCAGTGAAAACTGGCTGAGAGTCGATAGATAAAGAGGTCACAGGAATAACAATATGTGACGCTCCAAATGGGGCTTGAGCAGTTTTGCTCTCTCTGGGTTTGATATCTTGATTAATAGAGTGAGTGATGGTATAGCACTATAAAGTGATGCATTAGGTCCTTTCCAGGTGAATATCTGAATATAAAGAAAAAAGAACGATGGGCTGGAAACTTAGAGAAGTTAAAAAATCGCAGCAGGAAATAAAAAACCGCTCTTTAGGTTGTAACATTCAAGGTGAATTGTGTGGTGTAAAGTATTCTAATGCAAGAATATCTGGTGATGCCTAAGAGGCAATTGGATAATGGCAGACAGGAAATGTGAACTAAATTCATAACAATGTCCTTTTGCATCCTAAATTTCTCATCAAAAAGAGTTCAAGTTGATGTCTGCATACCTTGTAAAATAGTGAAAACTAGAAAGTGGAAGTTGAAATATTAACTGAATGATAATAGGATTATAACTTGTAAATAATGGCAAGGTGGAAGTCAGACTCCTGACTTAAAGCAATTCTCCCCATTCAGCCTCCTAAAATACTAAGATTGCGAGTATGAGCCACCACGCCAGCCCTGGATGCTTTCTGTATGTAATTTGTCCATCAGTTTAAAAACGCATATAAGAATATATGTACATAACTTTTAAAAAATATTTCAGCCAGACACAGTGGCTCATGCCTGTAATGCTAGCATTCTGGGAGGCTGAGATGGGTAGATTGCTTGAGCTCAGGAGTTGAGACCAGCCTGAGCAAGAGCAAGACCCCATCTCTACTAAAAATAGAAAAAACTAGCTGGGCATGGTGGTGCATGGCTCAACTTGGAAGGTTGAGGCCACAGGATCGCTTGAACCCAGGAGTCTGGGTTTGCTGTGAGCTACAATGATGCCACGGCACTCTACCCAGGGCGACAGAGTGAGACTCTGTTTCAAAAAAAAATTATGTATTATATATATCATTTCACTCATTTATCCCTGTGCTTTAGGAAAAAGCGGGAGCAGTAAGAGTTCTTTGTGGAGACGATGCTTGAGAACATGCTTGAGCACAAAGCAGCGCTTCACTGAGAAAACTCTAACTTCTTCTTTCCTCAGGTATCTGATGTCTCCCAATTGCATGTTTTCTTAGGGAAGGAAAGTTAATAGTTGCATTTAAAAATGTTTTACTAGGGAGAATTTCAAATCTATAGGTTAATATAACAAAGTGGCTTGATGTACCTTAGGTGAAAAACATCAGTTCATGGCCAACCTCGTTTAACTCACACAACTTTTCTGGTGGTATGCTGGCGTCAGCTCGCACCAGCTGGACAGAATGGATTGTGAACCTCTTCCCAAGTTCAAGTTCTGTCACACCGCACTGATAGCTTGGAATTTGCCATGTTGGGAGTATTTACACCACGGAGATCAGTAGGTGACACAAGTAACACAAATGAGGCCCCCATGCCAAGCAGGTGGTTAAGCATTTACCAGTACATCACTACCCTTCTCACTCTTCCCCTGCTGTATTATTTTGAAGCAAATCCCAGAAATGATATTATTTCATTTGTAAATATTTCAGTATGTAGCCCCCAAAAGAAAATGTTAACAATAACTCTTAATATCAAATTACCAATCAGTGATAAAATTTCCGGTTTTCTCACTGTCCTTCTCTGTCCATTTTAATTAGGGCACCACTTAGGTCCATCAGTGTAGTAGGTCAATATGCTTCTTAGCTCCCTTTTATTTATTTATTTGAGACAGAGCCTCAAGCTGTCACCCTGGATAGAGCACTGTGGCATCACAGCTCACAGCAATCTCCAGTTCCTGGGCTCAAATGAGTCTCCTGCCTCTGCCTCCCAAGCAGCTGGGACTACAGGCGCCCGCCACAACGCCCGGCTATTTTTTGGTTGCAGCCGTCATTGTTGTTTGGCGGGCCCGGGCTGGATTCAAACCCACCAGCTCAGGTATATGTGGCTGGCGCCTTAGCCCATTGAGCCACAGGTGCCGAGCCTCCCTATTAGTTTATACATTCCATCCCCATCTTCTTTCATCTTTAATTTACTTTTTATTGAAGAGACCAGTTTTTGGCCGGGTGTAGTGGCTCATGCCTGTAATCCTAATACGCTGGGAGGCTGAGGCAGGTAGATTTCCTGAACTCGGGAATTCGAGACCAGCCTGAATGAGAGCAAGACCCTGTCTCTACTAAAAATAGAAAAACTAGCTGGGTGTTGTGGGGAGCACCTATAGTCCCAACTACTGTGGAGACTGAGGCAAGAGGATTGCTCAAGTCCACGAGTTTGAGGTTGCTGTGAGCTGTGACGCCATGACACTCTACCCAGGGTGACGGAGTGAGACTCTGTGTCAAAAAAAAAAAAAAAAAACAGAAAAAGAAATCAGTTTTCTGTGGTTGTTCCTACAATGTGGATTTTGCTGATTACATTTCTGTCTGATACAATCAGCAAATGTTAACAATATGTTGTTAAACATGCTCCTTCGTGACAGAATCGGGTTACCGATCCACCCAGGAAAGATCCCTTTCCTGGAAAGCATGTCCCTCCTGGGAAATATGAACAGACCAATCTGGGCCTCCCCACCTTGTCCCACCTACCCGCCCAGGTAAAACTATGGACAGACCAATCCTGGTGGTCCTAACCCTTTAAATCTCTGCCCGCCATAGCCCAGGTGTGGATTTCTGCCTAGTCAGGAATCTCACCCCACCGGCACTCCAGGTGGAATAAAAGCCACTTTAATTGCAGGAATTGGATCTATGGCTTCCTTTCGTCTCATGTCTCGGAATGATTTTATCCTTGGGTCTGGAACCTTTCACTTTGTTGTTTGTATTTCCCACAAATTGGTTTTTAGATTCAGTGTCTTACTCAGACTCAGATTCTGTTTATTTTTTGGAGGTGGGAGGGGAGAGACTACCTTGTTCTTTTGTTAAGAGGCACATAATATTTGGTTATCTCTCAGTTGGTGATATTATCAGCTGTTTACAATCATTACCTAATCCATGATTTCATTAAGGGTTACAAAATAGTGATGTTCTTTTTTTTTTTTTTTTGACTACAGGGGCTGGCCACAATGCCCGGCTATTTTTTTGTTGTTGTTGCAGTTCTGCCGGGGCTGGGTTTGAACCCGCCACCCTCGGTATATGGGGCCGGAGCCTCAATGACTGAGCCACAGGCGCCGCCCTAATAGTGATGTTCTAATTCATATTTACTGTAGCGTATTTTTTCTATAAAGAGAGGTCTTCTCTTATCTTCTACTTTATAACCCAGTGGTACAGTTATATAAGAAAGGCAGGATAAAGGGTTGAAGTTTTCTCATTTATTCATGGGCACATCTTAAATCAATTCCGCCATCTTTCTCCTTCTTTTCCTTTTGAATATTATTATGAACGCATGGATTTAAATATATTTGATGTGTTGCACTCCGTTGAAGTTAGTATTCTCATTGAGCCTCAAAATACGGTTAGTGGGAGTCTATTAAGTTGACTTCTGAGTCCTTTTGGCTTAATGCAATTGTCTTTGAGGGTTTGTACATTTCCTGCCTAAGACTTGGGATCAGTCATTTTTTTCAAGGAGCCTTGTTTCCTTTTAGTGGGGAATGGTATTTAGAGAACACAGTCTGGGTGGCCTTTGTAGGGAGCAGAGCTAAGAGATGTTTTATGTTGCTTTTTTAAAAAAGATAAATGATGAGTTCATACTGATACTACAAATTCAAGATTGCCGTATTTGTACATAAACTCTTCTATCTTTTATCTGTGCCTCCTTTTTCCCATGCCAAGGTTCCTGTTTATCAATGACGGTGAGAATGACAGAATTAAAAATATTAACAATATCTAGTAATTACTCATTTGTTTCATCACACATAATACTCAGGTAGTCTCTGAATGATAATACCTACATTACTACAAACAATATGATCACTAAAAAGAGTTTGAGGTTTTATTTTATGTTTTATACATCTTGTTTTGGTAAAATATATTCCACTAGGGCCTATGGAGTCAAGTGCGTTTTGAAGTTATTTGGGATTATTCTTCTGTGCCTAGTACTGCCATCAACTAGATACACATTTAAGTTCATTTGTCTCATATCCTTTTAAAAGATGTTTTATTTAAATTTTATTTTTTATTTTGTTAATTGAAAGATTTACATTCTTCCATAGTCAAAGCTATGAAACAAGGTGAATACTGAAAAGTCCCATTGTACCCTATTTGTTCTCACGCCCATAGATAACCACTTACAAAATTTGCTATGCTGGGGTTGGTGCCTGTGGCTCAAGCGGCAAAGGTGCCAGCAACATACACCTGAGCTGGCGGGTTGGAATCTAGCCCTGGCCTGCCAAACAACAATGACAGCTGCAACCAAAAAATAGCCAGGCGTTGTGGCAGGTTCCTGTAGTCCCAGCTTCTTGGGAGGTGGAGGCAGGAGAATTGCTTGAGCCCAGGAGGTGGAGGTTGCTGTGAGCTGTGATGCCACAGCACTCTACCCAGGGCAACAGCTTGAGGCTCTGTTTCAAAAAAAAAAAAAATTGTTATGCTGTATCTTTGGACATAAGCAAATGCATGTATATGTCTCTATATACATATATTTGTATGCCTTCTTTCTTAAACAAGGAATCGTATACAGAGCACGCTTTTCTTACTTTGCTTTTCTAACAATTATAATCTCCAAATGACTCGATGGCTGTCTGGGAGATAGTGACGCTCTTTCTCCCTTTTGTACCCCAGCATTTGGGTGTACTATAGCAGTGGTTCTGAAAATGTGGTCCCTGGACCAAGAATATTGGCATCACTTGGGAACTTGTTAAAAATGAATATTTTCAGGCCCCATCTAAGACTGTTGAATCAGAAACTCTGGGGTTGGGGCTGACCAGCTTGTGTAATAACAAAGTCCCCAGGTGATTCTGATGCACCAAAAGCTTGAGAATCACCTGACCATACTTTATTCCATCACTCCTCTTCAGATGAACATTAGAATCCATTTGCTTCTCTCTATTACAAATAACTTTGTAATGAATTCCTTGCACATCTACATGTTCATATTTTTCCAGCCAGTACTTCTTTGGGATAGATGTCTAGACGTGAAATTCTTGAGTCGAGGAAAAACTCATATATTTGCTGGGTACTGCCATACTTGGGTGTTCCTTTTTCCCTAGGCCTTTCCAACAGATTACTTTGCCAAACGTTTGCATGTTTGCCTTGTATGTAAGGGTGAGAAATGACATGTCAGTAAAGTTTCCATTTGCATTTCTTTTCTGGATTCTAGCCTGTTTTTCTGCACACTTAATGGAACTTGTGTTCCCTATTTTTGGAAGGTTTTAATTAGAGACATTTAACTGTTTGTGTGATATATGTTGTAGATATTTCCTCCCCATTTGTCTTATTTTTGCTTTGCTTTTAGTGCCTTTTTCCAAATACAAGATTTTTAATTTTTTCTTCTGTCCAATTTTTCTCAATTCTTACTCTCATACGTGGTATTGAGCCTAGTTGTTTTTCAAATTTGGCCCATCCTGAATGTCTCTGAGTCTTGTAGGGAGAGAGAAGGGTTTTTTCCCCCTAATAACCCTTTAGTGAGAACGTTTAGCCATGGGAATGTAAGGAGAAAATAAATCAACACTGCTGTGCCCCGGAATTTAGTGCAATGTACTTAGATGCTTCATAGTATCTGTAACGTCTTCATGATTGTTAGCAGGGGTTCAATGATGTTGGCTGGGAAACACTTGCAGCTGGGTCTATTAAATTCTCTCTAGGCAGTGATCTTTTGGCTTCTAACACATTAGCTGCCATGTGACTTGTATTTAACTTATGCTAGTTTTGAGTCTGGGGCCTCATGAAGCATATTAACTCACATGTCTCTTGATCTATCTATCTATCTATCTATCTATCTATCTATCTATCTATCTATCTATCTATCTATCTATCTATGTATTTTTTGAGACAGAGTCTCACTATGTCACTCTAGGTAGAGTGCCGTGGTGTCACAGCTCACAGCAGCCTCAAACTCTTGGTCTTAAGCAATTCTCTTGCCTCAGCCTCCCAAGAAGGTGGGACTACGAGTGCCCACCACAACGCCTGTTTTTTTTTTTTTTTTTGGTTGTAGTTATTGTTTGGCAGGCCTGGCTGGATTTGAACCTGCCAGCTCCGGTGTATGTGGCTGGCTCCCTAGACACTGAGCTACAGGGGCTGAGTCCTCTTGATCTATCTTGACCTAATAAAATACCGTGGCCCCAAGGGAAAAAAAATTTTTTTTTCTAGAGTGGTAGTCAATGTGCTAAATAAGTTGGTGCATTCATGCAGTTTTTATAAAGCATGGATGCTTCACACTGTGCTTACTTGTAAAGCAATTCATGTAATAAAAATAGATAGACTCCTGACATATTGGACGCCTCTGGAAAGGGGAGAGTGGATTATATTCCCTCCCCTGGAGTGAGCTAATTAAGAGAATTCCGTGAAAATTTGATTACCCGTTTAGATATCTGCTTTCATCTCTGTGCAAGTATCTACAGGTACATAGAAATCATTGTGTGACTCATACAGCTTCCCTTGCTCTTTTGTGGCAATTCCCTAACTTGGCTTCACTGAGGAGGTTTGCAATTTAGATTTTGTAATTTCATTTTTCATTTCATTTTCATGAGATTATGTGCATGAACTCAAAAGGAGGAGAGACTTCATTCTGGAAGCCAATTCCTATGTAATTTTTTTTGAATACATGTATTTTATTATTCTTCATTACATTATTTCCCCCCACCCCCTCTATGTAATTTTTAATTTTTTGACAAGGATAACTACAAGCCCTTAAAAGTAAACATTAATAATATCCTATTTGTCTTCTGCTTTTCATGTTTGCAGGGCATTTCATATAAATTTTCTTACTTGAGCCTCACAAGAACTGCGAGAGGCTGATGGGGCTTTATATTCATATAGCATTATGCGAGGACTCAGAAATAGTTAACCACTTACTAAGTGACACCAGCTAATGAGGAGAGACGTTAAGGCTTGTACTAAGGTCTTCTCGCTCCAGTTACAGGGTTCTTTGTCATTAGACTCATCCATTTGATGGGATAAGTTCAGTAAACTAGTTATTTTCTTTTCTTAAAAAGTATGGCCCATGTTGTTGGTGCAGCCAGATCTCTACTGTTTGAGAAGGTAGGAAAGGTGACTGTTGGGGCAACCACAGAAGTGGTGAGTGGACAGATGCGTTGTTCAAGCTGCACGGCAGGCTAGTGGCTCTACATGGGGTCTATGGATTCTGAGAAGAAAGCCGAATACAAAGGAATTGGGAAGATGCATAGTTGTCGTCTACAAGGTCTTTTCATTTGTAGAAAAGTTTTTTGTATTCAACTTTTATTATGCACTTACTGTATCCCTTGGTGTTCAGAGGTATCCTAGGTCCTCAGGAAGGAGACTGGCCAGAGCAGAACCCCAGGCACGAGGCTTCTCTAAAGATCAGCACTGTAACCTCTGGGGCAGTGGTTCTCAACCTTCCTAATGCCTCCTAATGCCGCATTCATTTCTAGAATCCTTCCTACACTTTGCATCATGAGAGATCCTAGGCTATGCTATCCTAAGCATTCGCTTAATCATATCTCGGATTCATTGTCATAATTTGTACTGAAAGATTTTTACAGGGTCAGCTCTGGGGAGTAAAAGTAAACACACCTTTATTAGCTGATTTGCAAGATCAGATCAGGTATTTGCGACGTACTAAGTGATTTCAGTATCAGCGGTGGAGATAAAAAGAAGACCGTATCTATGTGAACATGATTTGTTCATGATATGATCGTTTGTTTGATCTGAGTGCTTCATTCATTTGCTGCTCCCACAATTCAGAGCTTGGGACCTCTCTTACGGGTGCTTGCTGAACATACCACCATCTCTCCCACGAGTGAAGTCCTCTGCTGATGTTATTACTTGTGTTCTTACATCAGCCTTCTCCCAGTCCCACGGGCCTGGGGTCTCAGGGTTCACTTGACTTCCCTTGTTTGTCCTTTATAATTAGTCAGTGTTTAAAGATATTTAACCTCTGAGTTTCCATCTTTTTTATTTCACACCATAGCTAGCAAGCACTGAGTTCATATTTTAAAAAAGGATCCAAACTTTCAGTTTTAACATTTCCTACTTGGAACATGGAGGCAATTTATCACTGATAAAACCATACTTGAGCAATAGCTTGAAAGTAGTGTAAACTAGACTCCCTTCCTCCACGCACCCCCTACCATCTTCCTTTCTCTCCCCGCTCTCTGCTCTCTCTCGCTCTTTCTCATCTCTTCTCCCACGCTCTCCCCATCTCTACTATAAAATTAACTTATACTTCACTATCCTAGAAAAATAAAAATAAAAGAGCAATGTAAACTAGCACATTTGAGGTGCATAATAAAGCCCAGAACCCATATCTAATTCTGAAAGCACCAAGAACGTCGCAATCCAACTTGGTACTTACTGTCAAAGCAGAAGTTGGATTACTGTAGTTTTCATCATTTCTCTGTTAAAGGAGGTTTTATCTAAGTTCAAAAAACATGGTTTGATAAGCAGTCTTTCTTAAAAAAAAATGTCTAAATCTGTCCACCGCGTGTATAGTGTGAATGCTCTATCAACCAGGCCATGGTGATCCTTTTGTCTTTTTACACTATGATTCAAATTTTATTCTTTAATTTTCTGAAATGCATCAAATACCAAAAGCCTCTGGCTTACTTATAAAATATTTATTTAAAAATTATTCAGTTAAAAAAAAAATTCCAACAGCAGCTGAGCTCATACATAATTTAGCAAATGGAAAACTGACTTTTACTCATGGGCAGAGGCCAGACCCCTGAGATGATGCTCCCCAAACCCCGAAGGCAAACATCACAAAAGACAGTTCTGGCCCAGCAAGAGGGGAGGAGGAGGCCAAAGCAAAATATAAAAGGCTCTGCTCCCTGTTTCATAATATTTGCCTCCGAGGCTGGAAATGATGTCTTAGCTCATCATTCTTTCTATAGAATTGTACATGTCTCAGCCACTTAGGTCTCTTATACCTCTTTCCAGTACATAAGCTGTGCTTTTCGGCTTTTAGAGTGGCGATGGATTTCCTTTTACCATTGGCTGAGAAGCAATCAGTCTGGTGTATGTAGTTTCATGCTAAAACTCTGGGTAGAATTGGTTGGTAGATTTTTTTTATGGTACCTGGACTTGGATTCTTTCAACAGCTGGCTCTAAGCTTGAAATCGGATTTAAATTTACACCATTTCTGTGAAGCTGTAGTTCAGTGTGTTTGTGACTCTGCCTCTCTATTCACATGCCAAAGTAATGAGCTTTTGTGGATTACTCTGCCAAGTGCACTGATGGCCAAGTGCGGGCTCTCCAGAAATGCATTGCCTCTCTTCTAGTGTTTTCCTTCCCTTGTGTTCCAGAAGTGAAGGCCTCAAGTGGAGTACTCTGCTGGTGTAGACAGGCCCAGGGAAGTCAGGAGGAGTTGACTGTATTATCAATGCTTAGGTGACAGGTACACAATTATACTGTGGTCTAGCTGTGTTTAACATTTCGTATCTGACTTTTTGAATTTTGATGAGGTTAGCTGTATTTTTAGCAACAGAAATAAATGCAATCTTATTAGTTATTAAAGGATGAATACCTGTGGAAAATTATTGGTGCAACTCGATGCAAAATAGTAATACCTACTTTGTCAATATGCATTGAACCAAGGGACCCTGGTAGGACAAAACCAACAAGCACTCTGAGTGGAGGGACAAGGGTGTGACCCCTCCCAACATTCCACACAGATTTTTATTGCAATCTCAGGCATAAGGAAACACAGCTGGGCGACAGGCTTCAAAGAGAGAGAGTCAAGGTTAAAAAACAAGTTTTTCTTTATCTGCATGATTTAACTCTTAAGACATTCTGTTTACCGCAGTCTGTCTTGTTTTTTTCTTATCACTGCTAACATATGACTTAGGGCTAAGGCAGTATGCTGTGTCTAGTGAGTGGTGCTTTTAGCACTCAGGGTCAGCTATGGTTCTTGGCTTTTCCCCTCTTATGCTGCCCTTAGCTTCTAACTCTTTTTATTTTATTATTATTTTTTTTTTCAGACAGAGCCTCAAGCTGACGCCCTGGGTAGAGTGCCATGGCATCACCACTCACAGCAACCTCCAACTCCTGGGCTTAAGTGATTCTCTTGCCTCAGCCTCCCAAGGAGCTGGGACCACAGGCACCCGCCACAATGCCTGGCTATTTTTTGATTGTTGTTTGGCGGGCCTGGGCTGGATTCGAACCCGCCAGCTCAGGTGTATGTGGCTAGCGCCTTAGCCATTTGGGCCACAGGCGCTGAGCCAGCTCCTAACTCTTTAAACCCTATCCTGACTTTTTTAACCCTATCTTCTATCCTACAGAAAGAAAGACCGCTTTTTTTTTTTTTTTGAGACAGAGTCTCACTTTGTTGCCCTTGATAGAGTGCTGTGGCGTCACAGCTCACAGAAACCTCAAACTCTTGGGCTTACGTGATTCTCTTGCCTCAGCCTTTTAAGTAGCTGGGACTACAGACACTCGCCACAACGCCCAGCTATTTTTTGTTGCAGTTGTCATTGTTGCTTAGCTGACCTGGGCCGAGTTGGAACCCACCAGCCACAGTGTATGTAGCTGGCACCATAACCACTGTGCTATGGGTGCTGAGCCATGATGGACCAATGTTTGTAATGTTACTTTTTTGGCATGGGAATTCCTAGACCATGAGAGATGCCAGTCCTAAGCTTGTGCAAGGCATAGAACCAGGGGTTTGATTTCTCTGTGACATAATTTTTTTGCTGAGTGAAAGGCTTTCTTCTCTGCTCCCTGTTTTTGTATAAAGCAGTTCCACTGAGGGGCAGCCCTTTAGAGTCCCGGTTTTGTGGAGAGATTTTTCAGTTTTAGTCTCAACCTCACATAGGCCTGAAGGAGTCATCTTCTATCCCTCCATGAGAAATTAATACCAAGAGGATTAAAGAGACTAATAAACACTGCCCAGAATATCACCACAGCATCTGTCCATATAATTGCTGCCCTAGTTTTCAGCTTCTGCTTCATTTCTGCACCTGGGGATTTACCCTGTAAAGTCAGATACATTTCCTTCCTTCCTTCCTTCCTTCCTTCCTTCCTTCCTTCCTTCCTTCCTTCCTTCCTTCCTTCCTTTCTCTTCCTTTCCCTTCTTTTCCCTTCCCTTCCCTTTCTCTCTCTCTCTCTCTCTCTTTCTTTCTTTCTTTTTTTAGACAGCATCTCACTCTCTCACTCTGGGTAGAATGCCATGTTGTCATAGCTCACAGCAATCTTAAAATCTTGAACTCAAGAGAACCTCTTGACTCAGCCTCTGCAGTAGCTGAGACTACAGTTGCTCTTGACAACACTGGCTAGTGTTTCTATTTTTAGTAGAGCTCAGTCTTGCTCTTGCTCAGGTTGGTCTTGAATTCCTGAACTCAAGCAATCCATCTGCCTTGGCCTCCCAGAGTGCTGGGATTACAGGCCCGAGCTACCATGCCCAGCCTGGTTGTTTTTTTTTTTTTTTTTAAATGTTTCTAGAAGGAGGTCTCCATGTTTTTTTGGTGTACCATTTTTCCACAATCTTATTTCTTTGTTTTCCTCCAAAAGACTGATAGGTAGAAGTAAAAAATACAAAGGCAGGTAAAGAGTCACTCATTGTAATAACTGAAACAAAAGAAGATGTTTTTAATGCAAAGAAACATAAAATCTATTTCTGACAAAATAGTTTAAGAAGAGTACACTGAGAAGCTGTAAGGAATCAGGAGAGATGTATTTCGGATAAGCAGATATCAATTTAGGCAAAATATTACCAAATGTCTCTATTTCATCAAACGTGCTTCTAAAATGCTGGGAGAAACAATACTCAGTTTATAACAATGCTGAGTTAAAAGTCAGCCAGCTACTGGAAAGAATGCTGCCATTTTAGTTACAGTGTTAACTTAAGTAAAAACAAACAAGGATGAAAAGAAAAACAAACAAACAAACAACGATGCACATAATTTTATTCAGGAAAGAAGGTGTGTGTACGCATTGCTTTCAATGTTCTGAGGGATGTTCTGTAGCTACCCCCTTGTTATACTTAAGAATGGTATTTCCATTTTTGTATGTTGGCATTTTAACAGTATAAGGATATTATATTTGGACATTATATGAACTTACGGACATTTAAAAAAACTTTCCAGCTAGGCTAGGTGTGGTAGCTCATGTCTGTAATCTCAGCAATTTGTGAGGCTAAGGTGGGAGAATCAGGAGTTCATGACCAGAGTGGGTAACATAATGAGACCCCATCTCTACAAAAGGTAGTGTAATTTGACCAGGCTTGGTGGTGAGTGCCTGTAGTCCCAGCTACTCAGGAGACTGAGGCAGAAGGATCACTTAAGCCTAGGGGCTCAAGACTGTAGTGAGCTATGATGACACCACTGCACTCTAGCCTGGGCAACACAGTGAGACTCCGTCTCTAAAAACAAACAAACAAACAAACAAAAAACCTACAGAATGAAAATATTAATATGGAAAATAAAAACTTTGTCCCTCTCCAAAATAAATGATCACAGACTTGGTAGCTTAAAATAACATGAATTTTTTATTTCTCAGTTCTGTAGGTTAGAAATCTGATATGAGTTGGTGGGGCTGTGTTCTTTTCTGGAAGCTCTAGGAAAGAATTTCCTTGCCTTTTGCGTCATCTAGCGAACATTCACGTTTCTTGGCTCACGTCCCCCACCCTCTTCTTCCACCTTCAAAGCCAGTAACATGGAATTTCTCTGACGATTCTTCCCTAGTCACACCTCCCTCTCACTCTCCTCTCTTACCTCCATTTCCCACTGTAAAGGCCCCTGGTGGCCTATCCACAAAGTATCCAGGCATGCAACATGAAAAGTGGAGACATACATGGCTGAACACTTTCCAGCGCTGGTATATTCAGTGGTCTTTGTCCCCAGTTCCTGTCACCGATTCCCTAAAACTCTTGAAATTTCCTAAATCATACAGTGATAATGGTCAAACAGTGATTCATGACAAGCTCCTTTCAATCACACCTCACTTCATTGAGGTGATTTTTGGAAAGCCCTTAATGATGGGGAACCGGTTGCCAAAGGACTCAGCCAGGTGATCAGTGTGGGACTCTCATCAATTCTTGCACCACCCCACCTGCAATCACCAACAGCCAGGAATTTAATCCATAATGCTTGCATGACGGGACCTTCATAGGAATCCTCACGGATGGGGTTTGGAGAGCTTCCAGGTGGGTGAACCAAGCGGGTTGGTAGTTCTGGTAGAGCTGGGAGTGGGATGTGCCCAAGCCAGGCATAGACACTCCATTCCTCTGCTGCATACTTTATCCCAAGTATTTCTTTCATTTTGCTGGTCTTGAATTGTATCCTTTATAATGAAGGGTACATCTTTATACTTAACACAAGTTTATATCTGTTTGGTAAACACTAGTAAATATTTTCTTGAGTTCTGTGAACCATTTTAGCATACCACTGAACCTAATGGTGGGAGTCATGGGAACTCCCAATATTTAGCTGGTTGGTCAGAAGTATGGGATGCAAAGACTTGCAACTGGCCTCTGAAGTAGGAGCACAGGCTTGTGAGATCTGATGCTAAATCCCGTTCTATGGAGTCAGATTTGAATTGAATTGTAGGACATTCAGCTACTGTTCAAAGAATTTGAGCATTGCTTAGTGTGGAAGAGACTCACACATTTGGTGTCAAAAGTTTTGTGAGTATAGAAAGAATTTTAACTCCCCTTTTAACCCTGTGACTACATTCAGCTGACTCAGGTAATCCAGAAAAATCTCTCAAACTTAAATTCAGTTGATGGAATCTTCACTTTACCTGCAAACTTAGTTCTCCTTTACTGTGTAAACTGATGTAGTCACAGGTTCCAGAAATCAGGACATGGACATCTTTGAGGGACAATTATTTTGCCTACCAGAGATGGCAAGTTATATTTTGGACATGTGGATTTTATTATATGTTGCTATAAAGAGGAATCTGGAGCTCAGTAAGAAAACTTTAGCAGATGATACAGATTTAAGGAGATACATGTACTGATACTTATGTAGCTTAGACCATGGAATATGGGAGAGCTCAAGACAGAAGGCTGGGTAGACTGAGAAGAAAAGAGAAAGTGGGACACAGGAGGAAAAATAAAGAGTAGAAGTTAGTGGGAGGGAAAAAAGTTTAGAAGAGAGGAAATAAATACATTTTGGGGGCATGCTGAGAAATTTAAGGAGTTCGCTGATTTTTAAAATTTATCAGGAAGAGTGGCTGTTGAAGTCATTTGCCACAGGTACAGAGGCCAGCGTCTTATGGATATGAATGAAAATTTGAAATGGCCATTGAGGGATAAAGAAAAGGGACCAGATTAAAGACTGAAAAGATTGCTGAGGCCAGGCGTGGTGGCTCATGCCTATAATCCCAGCATTGTGGGAGGCTGAGGAGGAAGAATTGCTTGAGCTCAGGAGTTGGAGATTCACCTGAGTGACAGTGAGATCCTGACTCATGAAAAAAATGGAAAAACCCAGCCGGGTGCCCTGGTGAGAACCTGTAATCTCAGCGGCTTCAGCAGGCTTCAGCAGCAGGATGCCCACAGCCGGAGTCTGAGATTGCAGTGAGCTATGATGCCATTGCACTCTGCTCGGGGGCATAAGGTGGGACTCTGTCTCAACAACAAAAAAAGAGAAAAGATTGCTGAGATATTCCTGGGGCTTAGTTAGACTTACTCTAATAGTCTTCCAGGAATTTTAGAAAATGAAAAGTCTCCAAAGAGGAACAGACATGCTTGATAATTAATTGTTGTTCTATCTGTCTATCTAGTCACTTCATAAAAAGCAGAATGTGTCTAGTTGGGCTACTCATGATTAGATCACAATTGGTATCCTTGTTTCATATAAAAAAGTTCTGAATTCAAAACAACTAAGTGGAAAACCAACCTTGGCACACGACCTACTGACAATTCTTTTGTCTTTTTTTTTTTTTTTTTGTAGAGAAAGAATCTCACTTTATCGCCCTCTGTAGAGTGCTGTGGCATCACACAGCTCACAGCAACCTCCAACTAACTCCTGGGCTTAGGCGATTCTGTTGCTTCAGCCTCCAGAGTAGCTGGGACTATAGGTGCCCACCACAATACCCAGCTACTTTTTGTTGTGGTTTGGCCGGGGCCGGGTTTGAACCCGCCACCCTCGGAATATGGGGGTATATAGGGCCAGCGCTCTACTCACTTAGCCACAGGTGCCGCCCCAATTCTTTTGTCTTTTAATATCTATTCTGATCAAGTCTCACTCATTATTTATCTATTGTGTCTCCCTAGCTTACAGTTAGCTGATTTCTTACTGACTGACATTTCAGCTTTCACTTATGATCTTCCACCTGAAATTCTGGTCCTCTCTCCGGTGCTTTTTCCAAGAGCACTTGTCATTAAAGATTGTGGCATGGTTCACCCACATAATGACCTCAGCCCATCTTTGACTTCTTTGAATCCCTATATCCTAGAGCTTCACCCATTTGGAAAGCCCTTAACTACGAATTAACTTGTGTTGTTCCCTACACTTTCTTGTGTGTTTGGCTTCTCAGAGCTTCTGTTTACTCTGAGAATATTGATGATATTCTATTATTGTCTGTCTCTTCTGTGTCAGGCCCTGTACCAGGTGCTAGGTATAAAGTCATGTTCAAAACAGATGTGCTGCGTATATGGTCATGTTATTTCTACTTCTGAATCTCCCAGTTCTGTGCAGAGCCTGTAATAGGCACCGATAATACGTGCTATTGATTACAACGGGATGCAAGATACACATGAAGGCTCCACTTGATGTTGCCTTGAAGTCTGGAGTGAGTATCCAGGGTTCTACTGTAATGTGAAGATCTTTTTTTGAAGATCCCTTAGTAGGATCCAAATACTTTGCAGAGAACAAAGAGATGCTGACTAGAAGACTGATTTTAGGCTTGGAATAAAAATGCTTCAGGCGATAACAGACATTTGTCAGACTAATGAATAGTCAGGGAAACCAAAATATAGGCTGCTAAAGATTGTAAAATTACAGGTCCCCATGCTGAGAGAGTACAGAAAGGAGCATTCTGGCTTTCCTGGAAACTGAAAGACACCCCAAGTCTGCAGCAATTTACAGTAAATTTAAAGGCGCCTATTGAGTCAGTAGAAGTAATACCAATAATGAAGGTCCTGGGCCCCACTCAAGGTGAAATTAAACAGATTAAACCCACTTGCTTAGAACTGATCATGTGAGATGGGGGAAGGGGTGGATGGACCAATGGACCAACTGCCTCAAACTGGGGTCACTGGAGTCTTTTCCTTTTATGGCCAAAGAATGGGATAAAACCCATCGGTTCTAAGATCAGTAATAGCTCTTTTCTCTAGACAAGAAATAACTTGGTTGCGTGCGTGCGCGTGCTGTACAGGGAAAGTTAACTTTGTACTGGGGAGAGGGTTCACTGGGAGGCACTAAGTAATTATGAGACTAATAAACTAAAATTAGGTATGACCCTAGAATGAGAATTTTCATGAAAAACACAATGAAAAATGGACATAATGAGTGAAAGAATTAAAAGACTCACTTTTTCTTGAACCACTTTCTCTGTTTATCTCTGTTGTTTTCCCTAATACTTTTCTAGCACTCAGTTGAAAGCATCTAAATTTGAAGGGTGGTGGGGCAGAGGAGGTCTGTGGATGAGATATTTGGAGTTAGTCAGGAGAAGCTGGTAGAGCAGCCTGTAGAATTTGACCAAGGCTTAGAAGGTTTGGGAGAGACAAGTTCAAGTGTTTAGTGGTGAAGAAAAGAGAGTAGTGCATGTAGGAACAAGTTCAGAGGCTACAGACCTTCAGGGAGAGAAATTTCATATTGCACTTGAAGGTGACCACTGTTGAACCAACCAGAAAGAGACCAGAATATGGAGAATAACTTTGCAAGGGAGGTATTAACATTGTTTCTATTTTTCAGACAAGGGAGCTATTCCTAAAGTGGCACCTGGCTAAAAGTGAGGTTCAGGCGTTGAACTTCACTTTTAAAAATGTGAAAGCTCTTTTCTCTTTCCACTGTTGTATGTATATATAAACTCACCTAATATCTATAGACAGAAAGAATGAAGAGTTTTGCGTCAGATGGCTTGACCTTGGCAACCTTCACATCTACGGTTTCTTCTTCACCCAAGGCTTCACTTTTACTCCTCAGTTGAACTTACTTAACCTAGGTTTGGCTTCTCTTTGGAGATCCATATTTAAAACTGTGACTGTCTATTGAGATCTCTACCTGAACAACTTCCCCCTGAACCACTTTCTCTTCATACCTATGTTTCTCCCTTATGATTTCTAAGACCCAGGCACAAAGGAGTTGTTTCTGACTGTCCCCCAATCCCTCACACTTCACACAGTCCTATCAATTATTCCTCTCAAAGTTTCTCAAAATTTTGTATTCTTTTATGCCCCTCTTCCTTCCTCTCTTACCCTAATCTTACCTAGAATTCTCATTACCTGTCCCCTGGACAGTTATACAATCCCCCTACTTGGAATCCTTTATTGTACCTTCTTCAACTTTCTTTAATTTAACATCGGCCTCTTTGACAAGTTAATTACCCTGAGTTTCAGCTTCAGGCATATAGATCTGCTCAGAAACTTTTCATAGCTCCTCATTGTTTGGTGAATATAGTACAAACTCACCACCCTCGATTGATAATATTTATTGAGGATTTATTGTATTCCAGGCACTGATTAGTCACAGCACATGGATTGTTTCATTCAATCCTCAGAACAACCCTATCAGACAGGCCTTTTTATTATTCTCACTTTACAGAAAAGGCAGCTGGGGACCAGGGATGCTAAATAACTCACCCAAAGTCACACAACAAGTAAGTGATGGGCTAGGACTCAACCCAGGCACCTGACTTCAGAGCCAGTACATGATGCTGTCATTCCAACTTAGTAGCCACTTTTTGGTGGTAAAGATTTGGCTCATGGTAGCCAAACTGAACACATCTTGTTCATAAACATATTCAGCATCTTCTAAACGACACTTAACCCAAATCCCAGAACTACAAAACTCTGCTTATGTTTATTTTTTTTTATTTTTTTTAAATTATTTTTTATTGAGTCATAACTGTGTACAATAATTCAGTCATGGAGTACAGTGTGTGGGCTTCACATACAATCGGAGATATTTTTATCAACCTGATTAATATAACATTCATGATATTTTCTCATTTACTATGTGAA
>CAUYRH010116390.1:0-38231 GCA_963574655.1 Perodicticus potto
GCAGAATGTGCTTCATATACAATCAGAAACATTTTGATCGTACTGTGAGAGATAGCCCTCATAGCATTTTCTTAATCACTATATAAAGACATTGATACTCTACATTTAATAAGTTTCACCAGTACCCTACTAAAATGCACCGTAGGTGTGATCCCACCAATTGCCCAGAATGTTTATTGCAGCCCAATTCATAATTGGCCTGGGTGCTTTTAAGATGTTTCCTGATCACCAATTCTGGAAAATTCTTAAGTAGATGAGAAAGATCTTGAACTATTTCTACATTACTTTCAAGGGAAGCATTAAGCTTGTAAGAAATACACATTCACAGAATATGTGAACATTACTGAGCACCAAAACTTGTTAATTTATCAATTTGTAATTTATGTGTGCATTTGAAAGGACATTCATTGTGATTGCATATAAACCAAGCTTTCGCCATATGGATTGCAGCATATCTAGTACATATTTCATTTTTAATAGTTATATAAATAGTTTCTCTAATTAAAATTTTTCAAATGGTTTAGTACCAAATTAGAAATGATGCCTTCCATGTGAAGGAAATTCTACTGATAGCTTCTGAATACATTTTGTACATTAATTCTGTTAAAATAATATTAATAACTTCCCTAGCATGTACTTCCTCCAAGTTCATGTGGTTTTTTTTTCATGCAGATTCTTGCTGTTTCACTCTTAGAGAAAACGGGTAGCCTTTTTGCTTTTCTTCTTAGTGTTGATGCTTTTGCCTATATCAGTTTTTGGTTTGGAGAATGGGTTTTAACAGCTATAATTTTGTTTACTTTCAGAAACATTCTCCAAAGTATGGGTCTCAATACTGCTACTCATATAGGTTTCTGTAATTTCACAGTAAATGGCAGAAAAGAAAATAATTTTAGTTTTTGTTACTTCAAGTTGTATTTTTTTTCTTTTGCTTTAATTTACTCTCAATTTTCACAATAAAGACAAGGAGGGGGAAGAAGAGAGCTTAGGAAGAGGAAGAGAATTTTAAAAAATTCATTTAGAGTACATGTTCTATTTTGCCTGTTAGGCTTTGTGACTCAGCCTGTATGGTGTTTAGTCAACTTGATTAGCCATCAAAGGACAGATGGAAATGAAGTTCTTCCTTCCTCTAATAGAGTCATTAGAAGATTATCCAGTCCATTCAATTCTAAGTGTAAACTCACCATCATTTTATTTCTAATCATAAACCTTAACTGATGAGCCGAGAAATTTGACTTTACCTAAACTTCGTATTTTGTTTCTACCAGAAAGTAATAGGATGCCCATGCTTAATAGGAACATTTTACAAAAGAGAAAGAGATTTGAATATAAAAATAGCTTCCTTAGCAGAGCTTGTACCAAGTTTATTTTTAGGAGTTATTATTAACAAGATGATGCAAATATTAACATAAAATTGCTATGATAGATGGTCATTTGATTTTATATTCCAAGCATATCTTTCTATTCTATTTGAAAATATTTGAACTATACAGAATCCTAGTTTATGAGGTACTTTTCTGTGACTGTTAGAAGTAAAAATGCATAATAATATAACTAAGGGCTTGAAATTGCTTTATGGTAATATTTTAAATTGTAGAAGCAGACTTCCTCTTAGTCTTTTCTTGAAACATATACAGCCTCACAGAGATGCATCTATTATCCACTCATTCTTAGCAGCAGAAAATGAGATTATCACTACAGTGGGAAGCTTAATAAATTAGGGAATTAAGGGAATAGTAGTCTTTTTATTGAATGCCAGGATTATAAGTGCTCCTACAGCCTCCTCCAGAAGTTTTCCTCTGCTGATACTTTATAAGTGGTTTGCTTCACAGTACAGATGTTTTTATAGATCAGCACCTGCATATTTATGCTTATTTAAATCTATATTTATATGACAGCTATCACTCCGGAATCAAAGCTTTGTGAATCACAAATTAGGATAAAGTCAATTAGCTATATCAAGAAAGTTAAAGAGCACAGTGCTTCAAAAAGTCCTTGTTATAGAAATTTGAGAAGTCATTGAATCCAACATGTAATTTTTGCTTCTTGAGCAACAATTATCAGCTTTACATCCAACAGTAATAGATGTAGAAGTTACTCAAAATAAAAGGGTAAAGGAGAATCATTGTCCTAAGTGCTTTTGCAAACCATTCAAGAATTCAAAGCCCACGTGACACATTCCGTTTATGACACAATTATCTAAGGAGGATTATATTGCCTGTGCAATTGGAGAAGGCTTCCTGCAGGAATAGAGAGAATTATGAGTACTAACAGATAAAGAGGAATTAAATTCATACAGAAAAAGAGAAAGATCATTTTAGGCAGTAAAATTTCTGAAAGTTGGAAATATAACTGTTCAGTATTATGGGCCAAGCATCTACTGCACAGGTTGGTGGAATTATTTTGAATGAAGTTTGAGGCAGTGAAGGAAGAAAACTTATGGCATGTGCAGAAATAGCAAAAATCGACCTATATTGAGTGGATGGTATATTTTGTAATAATTAATTTTGATGCAGAGGGAGGGTCATGACATAAACTATATTACAAAAGCTGAAACAACAATAAAGACGAATTATAAGGGACTTGATGCAGAAGTTATTACTGTATGTCTTTCAGTGAAGTTATGGGTTTATCCGGTTGTATGGGAATGTGCACCCCTGTTTTTCTATTGACTGAGCTATATTGCAACTGAGTAGAAGTAGAAGTTAGCTTGTAGAAAATTGATGGCAATGCAAATAGATTTTGATTGTGGAATGTGTTTTCTTCAATTAAAAAAAGATGATCCCAAAAGTTACGTTGTATTCTCTTACAACCGGTTTTGCACCTAGTAGCAACTGCCAGTTCAGTATTCCTGATTTTATATACACAATACTTGCACACACACATATGCATTTATATGTATACATTCTATTCTGTCTTAACTACTTTAAGCATATTACTGATTCCTTTAGCCATTAATTCCCCTACATTGACGCTTGTTCATTTCAATATGTTCATTAGCAACATAATGGATTATTTGGGGTAAAAGTCTGAAATCTAGAGACCCGTCAAGACTGTTATAAGTAAATATTATCTTTAATACTTAAGGTAGGAGGAGACTGAGCTCCTAGATTTGGATAGCCACAGTGTATGGAAAAGAGTAGAAAACCTGAGACATTTTGAAAACAAAACCAGAACAGAATTTGGGGGGTTACATTTATAGAGGAGCTAAAGGAAATGAAAAAAGCATCAAAGGTAAAGCCACAGTTCTTAAGCCAAATGTCTGGTCTCATGTAAGGCTCTTTTCTAGGCCCTAGTCCCGTCCTCTATGACATGTACCCCTAGGAGTTTGACTTGCTTCACTAGTCTCTCTCCTCTAAGATATTTTTTGCATCCCATTGTGCTGGGGAGTTGCCATATTTCAGAAAGATATCTGTTGATAAATAAAACAAGAAAACATCTTAGGAAACAATAAATCAAAGGTAAAAAAACCACCTCAATAGAATGTACTTTTAAATCTCTATTTACCCTTTATCAACAAATACAATTTCAATTACACCAATACTTTAAAGTATTTAAATATGATCAAAAAATGTGACTAAATGTCCAGTGAAAATAAAAAGTGATTTAAATTATGATCTATTTATTCAATGGAGTATTATTTATTATTTATTCATGAGAAATTACCTTTGTGAAATTGTTGTTTTTAACAATCATTCATGGCTTGGTTTATACAGCAGATTATAAAATTGCAGATAAAATTTGACTTTCAATTAAGTAAAACAAACAAATAACAGAAAGGAACAAACAAAAATATAGATTTCCTGATTGAGATTCTCTAGTGTCAGGCCCAGAAATTAGTATTTATGAATTTCCTTCAGATAATTCTGTTTGGCAGCCAGGTTTTGTAATCATTAGTCAAATTCAACAGAATCAGATTCACAATAATTTATTTAGAAATCTGTTTTCTTCCTTGCTATTGATAGATTTCTCATTTCAGAGGCCAGAGCAATTCTGATAGAAAAACTCTTCAGGAAGTTTTGATTTCTTAGACATTTATTCAATAAAATATTATCAAATATCTACTGTCTATCAGACATGATCACAGGCACTTGGGGATAACCAACAAGACCCGGTTAACAGGGGCAATACTCACCCCTTTCTATAAACTGAGTTCCTAGT
Source organism: Perodicticus potto (assembly GCA_963574655.1). NCBI lineage: Eukaryota > Metazoa > Chordata > Mammalia > Primates > Lorisidae > Perodicticus > Perodicticus potto. Next base: position 4,159 of record CAUYRH010116390.1, read on the forward strand.
GTGTAACTTACTATAATGCAAGCACAATCTAGTGGCTTGAATCCTAATGACGCATTATAAATAAATAGGGAGTTAACTTTACATTTTGAAGATCCTTATCTACAGGAGCAATTTGTATGTAGAACAGACTCGCTTCTACACATTCTTGCCCAAGTGTAGCAGCGTTAGCAAACACATAAATAAGGCTGCCTGTGTGTCAGGCACTATGCTAAGCATTTTGTACACATCGGGGTATTTAATCACCTCATATTATAGTAGATTAAAAGATTACATGGAGATATAATCAGCCTTTAGTAGTCCCCTCACCCCAAAATCAATGACTTACTTGCTCATGTACAGGTATGTCCTCCAGATCCCTGGTCATTTCAGTCAACACTCACTCTGCTTTGCTGTGTTGGGACAGCTCTATTCCACTCTCCACACCCTTTCCTTTCCCTTCTTTTCTGGTTAACAGCTACATATCGCTGTATTAGCCTAGGTAAGTTGGCTCAAAGAAGGGGTCATTAATTTATACAAACTCTGCTTCTGATCTGGGATGGAGGAATTTACATATTGTTTTACAGATGAGGAAAGCAAGGCTTGAGACATTGAAATATTCAAAACTAACCTCAAAGTCTGTATCTTGATAAAGTCTATGTTTGGTTTACAAGTGATACTACTAATATGTCCTTGATTCATTTTTATAAAATGTAGCCTCTTGTGCACCCTGGGCTGGTAATAGAGGTTATGAATAAATTTGTTTATTTTCTAAATTCATCTAATTTGGAAAAATATGGCAGTTGTAAGTTATTAGTATGATTCTAGTTATTAGCTTGGATAAAAAGCTCCTGAATGTTCATTATCTTTTTGTGCTTTATAACCTACATATATGTTACTTATAATTCTATATAACATATCCTATGTAAGATATATATAATATTGTATATAATAATTAAAATATGTTAAAAAAGAAAAACAACAAAAATATAAAATCTGTATGGAATAAATAATAAAATTATTATTTTAAATCTGTTTAAAAATCTGGATGGAATAAGTAATAAAATTGGATGATATATTAGCACATATTTGAAACTATACAAATTCTAAGCTACAGTTTACTATTTCTTTGTTTTTTAGATCACTGTGTTTGGAACACTAGTTTGTCACTAGAACCTATATTTCTATCATACGAGTTTTCATTGCACCAGGTTATTAATAGTTAAACAAATTTCTTTACTACTTGATATATTATTTAAGGTGCAGCCTAAGCTATACAAATATAGTGGCTTAAGCAAGGTGTGAACATATTTCTCTCACGTATTTGGCTTAAGTGTTGGACAGACTATCTAAGGTAGGGAGGACTCTAAATTTGATCTGAGTGTAAGTTAGCTCCTTAATTGTTACTTCCTCTGAGACTTCAGAAAGGGGAAAGTGAAGAGAGGGTAAGCACCTTCCTTTTCAAAGAAGTGATCCCCCATACACACATCCTTTCCTCTCATATTCTGCATGTCACATGACCACAGCCAGAAGCAAGGAAGGCTGGGAAATGTAGTTGCTGGATAGGACAGTAGGGATGAGGGAAGAGCCCACAAAGCTCAGTGGGGACAGGGCTTTTATGATTAAACAAAAAAAAAAAAAAGAAAAATGGATATTAAAAGACAATTAGCAATCTTTGGCCCAGTGTCTACAAGCCTTAATACCCTAATTTATATGGTGAGTATTTTGGCATGATAGGTGGAACTGAGATGGAGATGGAGTGGAATTTGACGTGCAGCATTTCTCAGATTGATTTAGCTTGCTTCTTTGTAGTAGTTAGACGTGGTGTGCCACTTAGCCTTGGACACTGACCTCACCTAAGAAGTAGATTTAACATGACAAAGATGTTGAGTCTTTCATCTGCAGGTATGCACACAGATCGAACACTTGCTAAGTGTGTGAAGAGGCGAAAATCATACCTTGGCAGAAAGGGATTATGGGGTTCTCATCTTCTAAGACAGATCTGGACCTGCTCTAAAATGGCTTTTATATTCATGAGGTAATAAAGTCAAAGAAGAGCTCATCCTAATCCTTTCTAACTCAGGCACAGAGACAGATCAAATTGAATCCTGAAAAACAAACTCTAAAATGGAAAAGAACAAGAACCACCCTCTGGTTCTTTAATTAGAAGTAGGATCCGCTCTTCAACGGTCCTGATAAGAAGGACTTTGTTTTACATTCCCTTTTTACTCATAAGAAATACTCATTATAGGTGTGTGCATGTGTGTTCTCAGTGCAATATCTTGGTCAAAAAATAGAATGAAAACAATACTGGGAACTTAACTACTTTAGAGATAGGCTATGAATAGTAAGCGGTCACCACTTTCACTATCTTATCAAATTCAGATTATTTCGTCAATGCAATGCTTGTTTCCCTTCCATGCTGACCGAGGTAAGATAATTCCAAACATACAGCTTTAAAAAATGCTGAAGGTGTTGCCACATAGCACAAAGCAGATAGGCTTATGCCAATGTTCTTCTGACAAATATTTTTAGAAGTAGATTGTTATAATCAATGAGTGAGCAGCTGAAGACTAATAAAAAAGAAAAAGTTTAATTAACCTGGATGGAGTCGAAATACATTCTTCATAGTAAAGTATCACAGGAATGGAAAAATAAATTTCCAATGTACTCCATACTGATAAGAAACCAATATATAAACAATTACATGCTCATATGAACCATAAAACACAAATGTAGTCCAGTACAGGCGTAGAAAGAGGTGGGATGTTGATTGGCAGAAGGGGAGAAGGCATGAGGCGGGATCTCACCTAATGTGCACCTTATGAGGGTGCATAACAGACCCTCTGGGTGCGGGCACTCCACCCTGGAAGTGAGAACAATGTAACCTAAAAATGTGTACCCTTGTATTAATTTGAATTAAAAAAGAGTTTAGAAAAGAAATACAAAAAAAAAGGGAGTAAATTGTAAAGGACTTTCAACATTGGAGGAATAATATAAACATCGTGGGAAATAGATTGCATTATGTTTAAGATCCAAAAATATTCGAAGCTCTCATGCCACTCTCCGTCATTCCTAAGAAGGGATCTAGATGAACCTGCTTTTACATAATAGACTTTATTTTGTTATTCCTAGCTATTTGCTTCAGACTTAACTATACCATACTGGCGATATTTTCAGCTACATTGTTTCATTGTCCTCTGATGTAGTTTTACTTTTCCTAGCTTATGAGTAAACTTTAGCTAACACAAAATCTTTTGGATTTAAAATAGGGAGGGGAATGTCTGCATCCAAAATTAACTGATGGTGTTCTACAGACTGGAGTGTCAGAAAGGACACACGTTTCTCCTGTTTATGATGGCATAAAATAATTTTGCTTGGATAAGGGAAGGATGTGAAAACAAAAGATTTGAGAAGAGAATGAAGATTCTGAACTTTGGGGCAGGACTCAATGATTGCCAATTTTGTTTGTTCGTTTGTTTGTTTAAAGTTAGTCTTGAACACAGAAAATTATGCTACCTTATGGTGCCCTGGACACTCTGAGTTTAATAAAACTTATTCAAAGAATCACATCATACTTTTTCTGCTCCATGTTAATTTTGATAATTCCAGGTGCTAGGACTATTGTGACATGTGGGGAAAGTAAAGAAGTCTGGTCAGAGACACAAAGAACATCTCAGAAATTCTGAATTACATCAGCTCTAGGTTATAGCTGCTTTTATTGATTGTTGATTGTTGTTGATATTCACTTATCCATAGATGAAGATATGTGTAAAGATTTCAGTGCCCTCAAGATGCAATATTACCCATTCTACAATAAATTATTTAATAAAACAGTTAGGAATATAGTTGCTTAGGACATCTTCATCTCAGAAGAATTTTGTAAAATATTCTCCTCAATCTTAAACAGTTTTGCTGAACACATTGTTTTATTCGTTTTTTCTTTTAGAAAAACATAATCCTTGCTTTAGAAAGAATGATTTCCCTGCTTATTTGTTTTCAAATCAATACTATACGAAACATAAACTTCTTCTTTCAATTATCTTCCTAATAATGAGCCATTTTCATACATCCTGGTTGATACAACTGATGAACCACTTCCATATTTTACCAATAAAATTTCATTTTGAAAATTAAAAAACATGAGATTTCCAGATATTTAAGGTAGTGACATAGTGCTCATGCAGCATGTCTTCTCAATAGGTGTAACCTTATTCTTGAGAGAATTAAAAATCTATTTCCCAATAGTAATATTGGCAGAATAAAATAATATTGTGATAAAGCCTAGCGGCATATTTTTAGATCCAGTGCCATTTGCAATATTGCTGGGGTTACAACCTCATTTATTCAAGAGCATCATGACTTGTTCTATTGTACAGTTAGAACAACTTGTAGATAAAACTATGAAAGATCCACGTGGTATAGCATCATGCTCTTGGTTGGGCAGTTCTCTGGGTGTTCTCAGACTGACTAGCTTCCTAGCACCTGCCCCATTCTCACTTGAACTTCTCAAGAATGACTGTGGAATGTGTTGGGAATGTAATGTCCTCAATTGGGGACTGACTGGAACAGTTTGGGCTCTACTCTACCTGCCCCTTAGAAACAGGACGTCTTTCAAAATAGCCCAGCAATTCACATTGCCCTGATTTCTGTAGTACAAGTGGGACATGTAGAATTAAGACTCCATCAACCCTGGGGTAACTTTCCTGAGTCTTGAGGGACTGGTTTTCAGTGAATCCTAGGCTTCTGTTGTCCCTTTCTATGTGTAAGTAATAAACCCACTTCCTGTAATTTCTCTGTGTGAGTATTCTTCTCACCAAATTCAGACAAGTTGATAATCCGAGTGGACCTGCTTCCCACTCTTTAGCATGCTTCTCTAAAATGGTTTTCCTAATTTAATATGTCCATACTGAATGAATGTATAGTTACAAAACTGAGAAAATTTGTGGAGAACACTGTACTTTTATGTCATACTTAATACCATAATATTTCTTCTAAAATGTAATAAGTTACCAAAGCATATCAATTAGTATGTTTGCATAAAAACCAATTTATAAACATGGTTACATTTCTTTGCAAATTAATCATTCATTCTTCAAAGCTAGTTTGCAATTTAAAAATGTTATCCAAAAAATCTCTTTTTCTAGAAGATATCAAAATTTAGAAGGCCAGCTCAAAATCAATTTGGGCTAATCCAAATTATATTTTAGAAACTAAAGAAATGAACTAATTTTTAAAAGAAACTTTATATATTGCCTTAACACTTTGTGAAAAAGATTTGTTTATATTTGTCTTCCTTTTATTTATGATCTTTGGCTGTCTCTTGAGTTCTTGCAAAGAGCTGCCATTTTCATCTCTATAGATTAATCACATAATTTAATGATTGTAATTGTCACAATTTTCACTTAAGTCATTCGGTGTGTATTCTTTTTTTCCCCCAGCATGTATATTTTTTATTTTTTAATTTCAGATCAATGGGTCACAATATTTGAATCTGTTAGGTAGAGTCCCTCTTGTGGTTGTGTCCTGCACCCTAAAAGTGTGCGGTACATTCCCATCTCATGCCCATTCAGTGAGAGCACACCGGTCCCCTCCCCCGTCCTTCCTTCTCCCCCCAAACATGAACTGATTTGAGTTTTTCTCCTATGTAGGCATGTTTTAGATCATCTAGTGGCTTCATATTAGTATTGCATACATTGAATGTTTGCTTTTCCATTCTTGTGATACTTTACTGAGAAAAATGTGTTTCAACTCCATCCGGATTACTATAAAAGATGTAAAGTCTTCATCTTTTTATGGCTAAAGAGTGTTCCATGGCATAAATAAACCTCAGTAAATCCATTCCTGAGTTGAAGGGCATTTAGTTTGTTTCCACATCTTGGTAAGTGTAAAGTGAGCTGCAATGAACAATCTAGCGCAACTGTCTTTATGAGAAAATGAGTTTTTTTTTCTTCTGCGTGGATGCCTAGTAGTGGGATTGAAGGGTCAAATGGCAAGTCTAATTTGGTTTCTTTGCGGATTCTCTATACTTCTTTCCACAGAGGTTGTGTAAGTTTGCAGCCTCACCAGCAGTGTAAACATGTTCCCCTCTCTCCACATCCAGCACCACAAATGTGGAACTTTGTGATGTGCGCTAATATTACTGGGGTTAGGCGATATCTCAAGGTGGTTTTGATTTGCATTTCTCTGATGCTTAGGAATGATTAGCATTTTTTCATATGTTTGTTATCCATTCATTTGTTTCCTAAGAGAAGGTTCTGTTCATGTCTCTTACCCGGTGATAGATGGGATTGTGTTGCTGTATATTCCTCATGTTACCACGCTCATAAAATTAAGGGCAAATTGAAAGCCTGACAGAATCTGATGTTGGAAAGTTCAGTCTTGTACTACCTATGTACTATGTACCTATGTACCTATGTACAATCAGGTACTACCTATGATATTTAGAGTTATATCAAGTCTAAATTTTTATTCTAAGCAAAAATTGTATGTGCTTCCCTCATCATTTCATGCTCCTGACTTGTGAAGCAGGGACTTATAAATTATTCTTTTTAAGGCAAGCATATTAATTTATGCTTCCTTTGCTGAGAAAATTAGAAATGAGCAGTCCTATGAAAATATAGTTGCATAGAAATGAACCATCTTATTGTTTATTCTAGATTCACTCGTACCAGCTTGTGTATATTATGAAGACAGGTCACTGAACGGCATCCCTCCACGGTTTCTCTTTGCACTCCCTGCCTTTGAGACTGAGCTCACAAAGTACACTTTACGGGAAGGGTCTCAGAGCCTTCTCAAGTCTTTTGCTGAGCCAGGAGAGCAATTGAATTATACATTAAAAGAACTAACATGCTTCACTTAGCAAAAAGGTTGTTCCCTCCCTCCCTCCAGTGAGGTATTTCACTCAGATAACCATAATAAACCATTTATTTTTTCGGTTGTGAGCAAATTACTGTAATAGAAACTCCTGATTCAGTGCTCTAAGAAGATTTTCTTATATTCTCTCCAAAAAAAAAGTAAACTGCACCTTATTTCACTTGCTCAGCAGAGAAAACAAAGACTATTTCTTAGCCATGTAAACTCCTTTATAGAACTAGGGGTGGGAGAATAAAGGCAGCAGAAACTGGAGGAAGAATTAAAAGAGAAACAACACAAATAATTTGATATAGGAGTGACTAAGTTTGACTAAGTGAACTGTGAGATATACACTTGCAATGAGACTTTGGTGGTGGAAGATGATGTAATTCATAAGCTTCAGAGTTGACATATTTGTCAAGAAACTACAGAGAGATTTACAGAAGCAAACCTTGAAACTAGAAAAAGGAAACTGACATACTTACATTCAATGTATTGGTCCATCAAAGAACAAAGTAGCACAATGTCTGAGGATAGGGCATTTGACTTGACACTGCCTGTTTCATTCCTAGGCCTGAGCTTACTACATCACCTTGAATAAATGAATGACTTTATTTATTTATGTTTTTGTCTTTTCATCTGTAAAGTAGAAGTAAGACAGATATCTAGCATAAAGTATTATTAGAGGTCTAAATGAGATACCCTTATGTAAAATGTTGAGCACAATGCCAGGCACATGGTAAATTCCCTGTAAATATTAGCTCTGGCTATTTTTAAAAGAACTTCATCTTCAACTCTGGAATTTTTGAATTATAAAACAAGAAGGTATTCAGCTTTTACTTAGTCAATAAAGATGTATGCTGTGCCCTCAGAAACAACACCATAAAGGATGGTGAATTAAAACTGAAATACAGAGAAGAAATGCTTCCCCTGTCAAATGTTATTTATGTGCTGGTTAATGCTATACAGAAAATCACACACAACCCTCTAAAACAGGTGGCTGTTTTCTTAAGGACATATCATTGTTCATAATGTAGTACCGGTGAATACAATTTCATCGCCTCTATTCATCATTAATTCATTCGCTCACTACTCAGTCCTTTATTTCAGACCTACCCTATTTCAGGCAAATGCTCAGAGCCGAAAACACAAAGAATAAACCGCAGATGACTTCTGATTTCAAGAGCATGAAGATCTCATGGTGTGAATGGTGTACAGAGATAAGTTATAATTCAATGACATGCCATGTACTCCACTGGAGCCGATGGTAGATTTTAATCCAACCATTAGGCTGGGACCGACAGACCAGCAGGGAAAAGCATATCTGGGGTAAGAACACATGGCCAGACATGGAAATGGACAGATGCATTAGTGTTTAGCCAACCCTGGGTGTGCTGGAAAGGGGCTGCACTGTTAAGCTAAGAAATTTGACCTTTTTAAAATTGTAGTAACCAATAACAGATTTTAAGCACAAAAGTGACATTGTAGTATAGTAAGGAAAATGAACTAGAATAGCAAGGAAGTTGGAGAGGCCTGTGATAAAGAGAACAGCCAGAGGTGACTGCAGTACTCCAGGGAGAGATAAGTGGGCTCAAAATGCAGAAGGAAAATAAAACTACAAAAAAAAAGAAAAAAGAAACCGTGAAGGTGAGTTGATAGAATCTTCAGAACAAGACCTACATGTATTTCATTGGAAAAGATGGTATATATTCTGATTTCTTGATTAGCTCACTCTAAAATTGAGGTTATTATGTTCTGATTTGAAACCGTAAGTACATATACCACAGTTTGTTAATCCATTCATGGGTTGATGAGCACTTGGGTTGTTTCTAAGACTTGGTAATTTTGGATTGAGCTGCAATAAACATTTTAGTGTAAATGTCCTTGTGGTAAATCACTTTTTTTCTTCTTCCATAAGAAGAGATGAAGACTTTATGTCTTTTGTGTTTACCTAGATGGAGTTGAAATATAGTCTTGAGTAAAGTATCTCAAGAATGAAAAAAAAAAGCATCCAGTGTACTCAATACTAATATGAAACCAATATATCAACATCTACACATGCCCATATGAAAGAAAAACACAAGTTCATTCTATTGAGGGGGAGTGGAGAGGAAGGAAAGGGGAGAGGAGAGGTGGGGGTGGGCGATTGATGAGATCTCAACCAATTTGCACAATGTGAGGGTGTTCAGCAAGCCCCCTGAGTGAAGGGCTCAACAACTTGAACTTTACCCTAGAAATGAAAACAATGTAACTTAAATATTTGTACCCTCATATTAATCTGAAATTAAAAAAAAAACTGTACTTGCAGGTGTTTGATATAGACATTTAAAACGTGCCTTATTTGTAAACTAGCTTATAACTTAGAGGATTTATGTTAGAAGCAGAAGTGGATTTTTCCTTTTAGTCAGGGTTTCATACAATCCTCCTGTGAAAGATGCCTTGATATAAAATATATACTTCCTTACTTTATGCTCAGCATTGCAGGAATGTATCTAAAATGAGAAAGCAGGTGGCTATATTTTGATGTACTTTTTCTTACACTTTGTGGAAAATGACCCATGATCTATGTGGGCTAATATGAGGTTTATTCATAAATATATATGAGGCTAATGCCTTGAAGCTCCTGTTTAATGCATTTATGAAAAATTTTCACTTTCTGGGAAGCTTTTCTGGGAACTGACTGGAAATATTTTCAGTCTCTGAGGAGAAGCTTTGCACATGAATAGGTATTTTTTTTTAAATGATACATTATTAGGCAACTGCAAACCACAAGCTCACCACAGTGTCATGACCTCATTGTCAGAGATGTGAACTGTCTCTGTGTCTTCAGGCTTTCAGAGCTTGGGAATTTTTTTTTTTTTTTTTGAGTTGTATTTCCTCATTCATATAATGAAGTACCACTCCTATCGTATTAAACTGTGGTGAAAGAAAAAAGTAGATTAATAATCAGTAACAGTGGCATTTTTTCCTCTTTACTCCCTTCTCTACCTAAGAACCACACGCAAAGTGAGGTAACTCTGGGTAGGATGCCAATTTGGTGAGATACTGGTTTCCAGTTATTTTAGGACTACAATAAAGTTTTGGTAATGTCCAGCTCAAACTTGCATTTGAATAGAATTTGCTCAATTAGCAATATTCTCTATATGTCATAAAGAACAATTGATGAGAGATGCTAACATAATTTAGAGCTCCTGACGTTGTTTATCTATAGTCACTGGGATTCAACTGGTCATGGTGATGACTCATATCATGAAAGAGCATGTGATGAGCAACAGAGACAGGGGCAGGGTAGAAAGAGCCTTTCCAGGTACAGATGCTCCTGCCACAGTCAGTCTGGCTGATATGCAAACAGGAGTCCCAAGCCCTTCAAGTATCTCTATTCACAGTCCTTCTCGGAGGAGGCAAGATGAAGTAGCAGATGTTTGGAGGCACAGAAGTACTAGGAAAATAACTACTGAGGGTCAGATGGGCAGGAGGTCAGCATCTGCAAGCTCCGTCTGAAGGCAGCAGTGCTCAGAAGCACCAATCATTACCTCTAGGGGAAGCAGTTGAACTCAGGAGCACCACCAATCATTATCTCCTGAGTAGGTGCTCAGGAACACCAATCATTACCTCTAGGAGAAGTAGAGTGTTTTATACTGGGCACTGCCAACCTAAAGCATAGCAATGCCCATAGGTACCACCAACCAGATGCTCAAAGCTTGAGGTATCAAAGAATCCTTGAATTTTCTGTATGATCAAAAGTCATATTCTGTTCTCTGCAGAGAATTTCTCTCACCAATCATGTGGACATTTTATCAAATTTTGTCCTCATTAAGAATTAGCCCCAAGTTTCTTCTCCTCCAAGGGTCCTATTCCAAACATTCCTGCCTTCAGAAAGCTACCTATTTTAAATAGATTTAAATTTCACTTATTTTCCAATATGAAAAGAATATTATCTTGCATTGTTCTTCAATCTTTCCCTAAACGTTGGTCTCATTTACCCCAAGGAGATTGAAAGTGCTTTGGAGGCAGAGATCATGTTTTATACTCCTGGGGCCTCACATATTTCAAACACATAACCAGGCAGGCATTGAGGAATATTTAGTAACTGATTGATTGAACTCAAAACCTGAAACTTCCAATGCTAGAATTGTTGTTATGCATTTGCGCATTTTTAGGCCTTTTGAGTGAAAATGCTAAAGTAGCTATATTCTTTTTATCTGCTGCTATGAACTATCAAAACTTTTGTAACAAATATTTAGTTCTGTCTGATATTGAGTTAATCAGTTATTTAGGAATAAATATTTTGGAAAGAGGAAGTAGGCTTCTTTAAGCTATTTTCCTGTTTTTATATATTGGGAATTTCCATGAGGTATGGCTAAAAAATTTGGGAGAAACGAAGGTCTAACATTTGAATTATTCACCAGGGATGGGCAGGTTTGGGGTATAAATTAGCCCAACAGATAAAGATAGAAAAGCATGGCAAATTAAAAACAATATCCAAGGCTATAGCTGTGATCATTGCTTTGTTAGGCTAATGTTTAATCCAAGATCAAGTAGAGAGTTTCCCAACAGGTAGGGGAAAGAACCACTATTCAAAAGTCTATTCAGATAGTTATATTTGGAAAGTTTCCCTGAGTAGAAGGATCCCATTTTGTTGAAAATAAGACTGTAGATTTGGGAGAGTTCTGGAAAGAGAAATATGGATTCCAGGCTTCTTGAAGGAATGTGAGAAGTAAACATTATTGAAAAAAGGATTTAAGATGAAGATTAACACAAAAATGTAGGCCTTTATAATGGAGCATGCAATGGGCTCAGTAAGGAAGTTAGTTCAGCATGGAGGTGGGGAGATAGTTTATTTATACAGCAGAATAGCACTGAGGGGGTGGAGAGGAGGCTCAGAGCACAACTATAGGGGCACAGCACTCATACCTGGGGCAGCCTAACAAGGAGAGTGGCACCTGAGGCTCAGTGCCAAGATGAGGGTGTTGTAGCTCAAAATATTTTAGACTTTTACACCAATGAGGGTAGCTATGAACGTCCAGACAGGATTTTCAGACAACCATGTGGGAAGCTACAGCAGGAAGAGGCAAGAAAAAAGGTACCTGTACTCCCTTCAGTTGGAAATGAGAGACAACCCAATCCCAGTTGATTTTCTTGTCTAATAAAATAAAATGTGTAGGTGATGGTGGCCAAAACCATCAATAAGAAAGTCTGTTAGTCTGGGCATTCCAAGAATCAGACACCAAGACAGATGAGATTAGGGGTGTAGGAGGTAATTAGGAGAAATACTTGTGGGAGAAGATAGGGGAGGAGCATAGAGAGGCTTGGAGAGCTATCAGATCACAATGCAAATCTGACCTCCAAAGAAGTGAGGGAAGGAAAAAGGTAGGGAAGTTGGTTGGAAGTGTCTTAGACCATAGTCCCCAACCTAGAGTCACTGTCAAAAGAGTCTCCTGTCTCCTAGAAATGAGCCCATCCTGTGTCCCTGTTGTGCTCAGTCACTGGCTGGGAGTAGTTGCTAGAAAACACAAAGATGCTGGATTCAGAGCCCAATGCTTGGTGTGTCTTTACCCTGAAATGTTTCTGAGAAATCAACATGCTGCTGAGTCCCTTAGGCCTTGATGTACATCTCACTCTAATTGTTTCTTCTGATGGCTAGCTGGCTCCAAAAATGGTCTGTCAGGTATGATTCTTCGCTGCAAGCAACAGCAGACTACTGGATCACAATGAGTAAAATGCATTTTAAAGAAGATTTGGGGTAGCTCACAATCATTGGATGAGTTAGGGAAAGTTAGACTCAAGGCCTTAGAATGTTGCATTAAAATCTGCCTCTCTGAGAGGAAACATTCTGAATTTCACTAAATGCCAGATACTACTGTTAGCATGACAGCAACTGTGAATGTTCTACTTCTGCATGAAGCTGAACCTTTAGTCACTGCTACTGCCATCAATTCTAGAGAAAAGGTGACCTACATCTCCTTCCTTTTGTCTTACTGGCTCTGATTGGCAAAACCTAACTCACATGTCTGAAACTAGGTAGCTGCAAGGGAGGCTGGAAAAATATTTAACGTTTCTGTGGGGAGAAAGTCTTTGGGTCCTACAAAGACTCAAAAAGTGACGAATTCTCTAAATCAGGAATAGCATTCAGTTGTTGAGAAGCTAAAATGTATGACAATTCACTATAATTGCATGTCATCTCTATCATGGTCACCTCTACGTCCTCACTGCTTGGCTGTGTAGCCTCAATAAGTATTTTTGTGGCAAATTAGCATTTCTAAAGAAACATCAATTACATGTATATAAACAATCTCAAGTCACAAGTCACCGAATGGAGTATTTTATAATAACTCAGAAGTTCTATTCCCTTATGACACCAAATTTCTGGGTAGGAATTAAAATTGGCAACTTTACCTAAACAATATTAGCCAAACCTCTCATTAGAACAACATTTTCTTACCTCTGGCTCTCAGAGACATTTGGATTTTCCCAAATATATTTGCTATTACTTGTGACTGCCCTACCTAGGAAGTTCCTATTCCTTCTTGAAGCCTCTTGCTACTTGCCTTCATCCATGATGCCATGGAGTGTCACTGGAGAAAGGAAGGTAAACCAGAAGCTTAAAGGAGTGATACTTCCTGGTATTGTGCTTCTGGCTGTGTTCATGTCCCAGTGGACTGCCATCTCTCTGGGGCCAGGAATTTTGCCTGTCTGATTTGCTGGTATATAGCATCTAGGCCAATCCCCAGTGCTTATTATGCATTCAGCTCATGTTTGTTAAACAAATTCATGAAATCATTGCCTATAGGCACTATCCTACTTATAACAAATTGAAGAAATGATGAAATACATTCTTATTACAGATATCTGTGTGGTATAGAGCAGATCTAATTTTCTGTTGTGCAGTTTGGCTTCTGAAAATTTATTTATTCAATTCTCTTCTGGAGTTAGATTCACATTCACATCTATTATATGAATATATTCATACCATCTCAGGGAGCTATAGGATGACAAAACACATAGAATAATGGGTATCAATTTTCCCTAGAAAACAGCAGTTATGAGCAACTGCTTATAAAATAAACAATGCAGGAACTCTACATTTAAATAGGAAAATGGAGTGAATTCTAAAATCAGAACCTCACAATTTTGGATCATTATCAAAAATTGCTTTAGGATGTGTATCTGTATGTTTCTTGGATCCTCTAAATCAAGGATGCCAAGACTTTAGTAATGGGCTTTTGAACTTGCCTTGGATTTGTTTGAGTGCTTTGGAAAGAGTGGATAGTTAGAGCAAGAATGATCCAAGTGAATCGTGTTTTAAAGTCTTCTCTTCCAATAAAAATCACTAAAATCTTTTAAAGTTTGTTTCTTCATTTGTTTCTTAGTTAGTGGCATTAAGGCTCTACTGTTTGAGCATCAGCAGTGGGGACAATGTGGAAGTGTTTTGGTCTCCCCATGGTTGTGCATTCACCTGCCCTCTGCCCTCTGCATTTTCTCTGGTTGTTCGCCTCATCTTTTTCTTACTATTCCAAGCATGTATCCTATGTCATGTGGAGGCTACCTAGAACCCTCATGTCCAGCACTCCTCTAATATTTTATTTGGCATCTCCGGTTGGAATTCTCATGCTGAATGCTTCTTTCTGCTCTCTGGAGGCCGTATTCTACAGGAGCTGCTCTCAGCAAGCTGTCAAGTTGCAGGGAACATAATGAAGCTCTTCATAGCTGAAGAGTCACTATCCGATAAGGCTTAATGTGCTAGCCCTTACAGGAGTTTGAATTTTCTTCTGGGAAAATTGAAAGAAAAAAGATATTTCCAGGTCTCCACCCCCAATAAATACCAAAGTCTACAGTTGCTTGAGTCCTTTATACAAAATAGTATAGTATTTGTATAAAACATGCACATCTTTCTTTAAGTGTATACTTTAATCATCTCTGTATTACTTATAATACCTGATACAATGTAACTGCTATGGGAATAGTTATACTGCATTGTTTTTTAACATTTCTATCATTTTTATTGTTGTATTGTTATTTCTTCTTATTTTTCTTTTCTGAATATTTTTGATCCAAAGTTGGCAAAATGTGTGGAATGGGTTCCATGGGAGGTGAAATCCATGAATACCAAGGATGCATTGTATTTAAGGTTTACAGTACAAGTTGGTAAAGATTTTGGAAATAAACAGAATTTCCTGACATAAAGAATGCTACCACCTAAGCTGCTTTACAGTTTAAGACTATCAGTGAATTTTTATGATGATCCAGTCCAAAAAAAAGAAAAATCAAATAAAAACAAGAGAATAGTTTCAAAATTATTATTATTATTACTATTTTGAGTAACTAGACAGCTGTTGTCACATTACTTGTGATACAGATATAGCTTTATGTGTTTCTGGGTAATTTTGAGTTTTATTCAACATAAATAAAATACCTAAAAAAAAAATCTTCATTTTATTAGCTCCTTTCTCCCTCTTCAAATCATCATAATAAAGAAATAATCTCTGAACCAAAAAGTGATTGAAAAACTTATAATTAAAGCTATTTCTAATTTCTAAACTTCTGAATTATTATTGAAATATTTCTTCTTTTCACCTTTATTCCCTCCTGCTGCAAGGAGTTATTTAAAACTAAACCCAAAATATCCACCCAACAGCTCATGTAACCTGCATTTAAATAAAGAATATATGTCAACCTCCAATTTATAGATTTGCCAAGTAAAAGATAAACTTTTAATGATTTCAACTCCGGAAGGAGATGTGTTTCCCACCATAAAGATGGTGTCATTGGAAAAACAATCGACTTTACATCTCAATATTAGCAGCGTTGTTTCAACTAGCATTATAGTTTTTCATAAACCTAGGAAAGTGGCTTGCTTACACTTATTATTGAATGCAAGTAAGCGTATTTTAAGTGTAGAATATTGTTTACCTTATAATTTGTGTGGAGGATCATCTCTAGAAAAGAAAATAACTCATTAGAAGTGTCACTTGTTACCGCAGCAGTAATCAATAGAGCATTAAACGTCACATTTTATTGCAATGAATAGGGAATCATCAGGAAGACCACAGTGCACTCTGGTAAATGGTCTGACTTGTAAATGTCAGCGAGGACTTATTTAATGCTAAAAGGCTATAAGAATTTGCAAAGGGAGTTTTAAAATTCGTCCAAGACTGCTGAAGGTTACATGAGGAAAGGGCAGCTATATATAGCATGCAAACACACAGGTAATGTAAAACATGAATGGATAAAAAAGAACCACAAGCAGGTCTAATTTGAGTGTTTATTATATTTGGTATTCTAGAAAGAGCATGTTTTGAAGCCTGCAAGTTTGGCAATATGAATATTTTATTGCGTACTTTCTTTTATATTCATAGAAAGCAGACATTTTATATAACCTAAGCAGCATATATGTACTGGCAGAGGGCAAAGAGAAACCTTATGGATAAATGCAGTTAAGGGTACATCATTCAGATGAATTGTAATCTCTCTCTGGGAAACTGTCTGCAAGTTATGGTCTGTAACATTTAGCTGCATGGAGTTTCTCTCTGTCCACTCGACCAAGTGAAATTTGGCTTGATTTATCTGAATGTTGATCTACAAATCTGATAATTGATAAGAAAAGTTGCTCACTATTTCTCAAGCCTCTCATTTTTATAGGTGCAGAATTTCATGTAGCACAATCAGGATATTCTGACGTGGAAGAGAAATCAGAGTATAATAACAGGAACCCCAGGGGCTTTAACTCAGTGGGGGAAAAGGACAGCATGGGTAATAAAACCCACTTTGGGGCCATTTTCAAAGCAAAATTCTCTTCCAAGAGAATAGCTTCAGTTTCTCACTATAGACTTACTTCAAGGTGAAAAATTAGAGAAACTCCAGGAAAAATTGAAGTATTGTGTTCTGAATATGATGTAGCAGTTTAAAACTTCAATGATACCATTTTTACAATACAAATTTAATTTAGTATTCCTCATAAGGAGCAAAACCCAATCAAATAAAGCCTAGAATAATATATATTTGTAACAAATACATTCATCATCGTATAGAAGCATTTTTTTTAGGAGTCCAGAGAAAAGGAAGAAGGGCCTAATATCTCAGCTTAGCGGCTGAAAAGCAATAAAGCTTCCAAATTCCGAGATTAGCACTCCAACTTTTACTGTGAATGAATGCAGTAATTTTGCATTTCTCACAACACAATGACAATCACTTACAACACAATGACAATCTTACAACACAATGACAATCTTCAAGGCAGTGCCATCACCTTCTGTTTTTAATAAATTCTGAACAGGGTATTCAGGATATTTGAAAAATATTCAGATTTCCATAATGAAAAATAAAAATAGACTAGAGAATTTATTTCTTCATTATACCTAGAATTAAACATTGGGAAATTAACAAAATATGTACACTAAATCCAAAGTAGAATAAAAAAAAATTAGACGATACCAATGATGAAAATAGTGCTATGTGCTATGCATTGTTCAAGATCTTCGATGTGTCCTATTGGTTTTCTATTGCTGCGGCAACAAATTATCACAAATTTGAAGGCTTAAAATGACACAAATCTTATGGTTCTGGAGATGGCAAGTCTAATATGGGTAACAGGGCTGTGTTGCTTCTGGAGGCTGTAGGAGAAATCTGTTTCCTTGCCTTTTCTAGCTCCTAGAAGCTGCTCAGCTTCCTGGGCTCGTGATCCCACATACACTCTGCCCTCTGCTTCCATGACCACATCTCCTCTGAATTTGATCTTCCTGGCTCCCTCTTACAAAGACCCTACTGAATACACTGGGCTCACCAGATAGAGCAGGATGTCTTCCGTATCTCAAGATCCTTAACTTAATTAAATCTACAAAGTCTCTTTCTCCATGTAACATATGCACTGGTCTGACTGGTCTGAGCTTTATATCATGATGTCTTTGGGGACCACTATATTGCCTGTCACATTACTTCTGGCCCTGGTTGACCACTAGTTCACTTTTATTACCTATTCCTTTGACATCTTTTCAAGATGGGGTGGGGGCGGAGGAGTAGGCCAATTGAATTACTGAATTGTAGGAACAAGAATGACACCATTTTACTAAGATCTTCAAATTGGTTTCAACAAATATTTCCTCCACATATTTAACACATAAAAAGATTGATTCCAATATAAAAAAGGATTCAATTTTAATTTCCATTTCCACTCAATTTCAATGCATTTGTTTCTCACAAAGGTACAAGTAAGCAGTGAAATGTTTGAGGACTAGGCAACATTTCTGAGAAAAGTAACAAAAGTTGGAGTATTGATTCAGATACAAGAAAGTAAAATCATGGTTAGTTAGAAGGAATATACTCCTACTTAAAGAATATTGGGATTGTAATTATTGAATTATCTCTGAAGAGGAAGATACAGAAAGAACATTTTACTGTGGCATTGAAGCCAAGTTTTGACCAGATGGTATCTTTCCCCAACTTGCCGACCACCTTACAGCAGCAGGGCAATGCTTCAGCAGAGAGAGAGAGACAGGGTAAGTACTCCTCTTTTGCAGGAAAAAAGAAACTCAAAAATTACTTTGGATCCTTTCCTTAAGTCTCATTTTCCATTATGCTTTATACACTGACATTTCACAGTCATGAAATTCTAAGTACTTAAGCCTCTGCCTCAGGGTAGCTAAACCAATGATATAATTAAGTTTACCTATTAAAGTCTGGTTTGGTGAATAAAAGAGGTCAGTAGATAGGACTATACACCCAGCTTTCACATTCTACTGAAAGTCACTTAAATAAGATATAGTTTTAAGACATGAAAATCACCCTGATGCTTGTAGATTGTATTAAAACAACCAATTCTGAATTTTGTATTTCAGACCTGTGTCACAAAGATAATTTAATGTATTTAAATCATTATCACTGGGGACTTGCCCAGGTTAATTAGTTTCTCTCCTTCTACTAAAGGGTAGACCTTCACGTGTATGCTCACTCTCTGCATCCCTTACATCTTCAAGGACTTTACCTCTTCAATTACCATTTTTTGAAATTCTCCCTTTCCGCTGGATAATTTTCTTCAGGAGAAAATACCTGCAAGACTCCCAATATTTAAAAAAATCCAACATAAAATAACAAAAATAACTGAATGAAAAATAATCTTCTCTTATGCCTTCCTTCCCAACACAAATTTTCTCTATTCTTTTCACAGCTGAACACTGTCGAATTCTCTTCTACTCCCACTGTTTCCACTCTCCTTTGTTCCATTCAATCTTTCTTTGCTGCTGTCAGCACATACTTTAAGCAATAAAAAATGATAGAATAATCATAAATCATCATGTAACTAGTACCCATTTTTGCAAAATCCTAACATTTTGAAACATTTGCTTCATAACTTTAAGTAAAATAATTTGATAAATGTAGACCCCTCTCGTATCCCCAAATACCATTCCACTCTTTCCTTACACGGGGATCTCTGCTGTTCTGAATTTGTGCTACTGCTTATGTCCAGGGCATTAATCAGTAAGATGTAAGGATATCCCACAGTTCTCAAATCTCTTGCAAATGGTGTCCTACTGCAGCTTGCTGTTTTCACTTAACCATATGTTTTCAAGATGGTTTTCCAGAATAATACAACTTTAGTTTACTCATTTTTCACTGCTATATAGTTGACCATTATTTGAGTTTGCGAATACATACTTACCTTTCCTCTCCTTCATCAATATAAAGGTTGTTACAATTTTGCTCTGTGAAAAGAAAGAACTCTGCAAAAATTTTTCTTATAAATTGCCATTGGCATTTAGTGAATAAATTGCTGAGTTGCAGGGTAGGTGTATGTTCACATTTACTGATCAACTTAACGTGACCTTGTGGAGGAGTTTTCCAAAATGGACACACTTGGTTCCTTGTCTCACTGTGGCTCCTCTGGAATTTATACTTGTGGTGTGAGAAGTCATCTTCTTCCAGCTTCATCAGTGAGAATCCTCTACTCCCAGAGTGAAGGAATGGATCAGGTATTCAAGTGAATTATCATCCCAAAATATTTTTATATTAATTTCTTAATTTTAAGATTTTAGTAAATTCACATCCCAAACCCCACAACATGGTGGATATAAATTCTCACTTGAGAATTCCTCACCCCCACCCCCACCCCAGGACTTAGGTAGAAACAGGCAAGATTTCTTGTTGTTACATATTATCCCCCCCAAAGACATCTGTTCCTGAAGGTGAAGCTCTTTGAGGATCAGTGCTTTCTGTTTGGGAGGTTTCATTTCCAGTGTACTTTGCCCTCTCTCATCCCTGTCTGGTTATCCAAACTCAGTCCTTTTGTTACTGAGACTGCCAAGTTCACTGCCAGGGTGGCTATATTTTCAGCACAGGCTTCCTGCTCTCATTTTCAGATTTCTTTGTTTGCCTCCTAGAGATAGATTTCCCTTACCTTCTCAGAAATTAGCCTTGAATTTCAACAGTATTTGTAATATTTTATCCAGCATTTTTTATACTTTGTAGCACAAGGTAGACTCATCTACTGTCAGAGAGTATGTACAATCATAAAAGATGACAAGTCCCTAATGCTTCTCTCTACCTGTCTTTCTTTTTTTCAATTCTACTTGACATCCTCATTTAGAAAAGATGATGTTTCATCTAAATGGAGAACTTTAACATATCCAAGGCTGGACCCTTTTAACATGTCAAGTTTCACATATCCATGATTGGTCTCTCAGCCCTTATAAAGTGAGGATTCTTCAGAGAAATAGAACCAGTAGGATACATAGAGATTCATAAAATGAGGTTTATTATGGAAAATAGCTCATGTGATTATGGTGACAAAGAGGTCTCCTGATATAGTCTATGCAAGCTAAAGATCCAGGAAAGCCAGGGGTGCAAATTAATTCATGTCTGAAGGTCCAAGAACCAGGAGTGCTGAAGTCTGAAGGTGAGAAAAGATGGAAAATTCTCAGCTCAAAGAGAGACAGAGATTTGCCTTTCCTCCATCTTCCTTTTCTATTGAGGTCCTAATAGATTGGATGATATCCATGCATTTTGGTGAGGGCAAATCTTTACCAACTCTACTTACTCAAATACTGATCTGTGTTGGAAATGCCCTCACAAGCACACCCAGAAATAATGCTTTACCAACTACTCAGGCATTCTTTATCCCAGTCAAGTTGATACCTAAAATTGACCATTGTAACCTCTTTCTCTTTCTCTTTGCCATTTCTAAATCAATGTTGTCACAATCCACCTAGTTTAGGCCGGAAACATGCGTGTCTTTTTGACTCTATACTTCTGCTTGTCTCTAAACTTAACCTTCTACCAATTGTTCTGGATTTTGTCTTCAAAGCAAGCATTGCCAGTGCCTGGTCAGTGTGTCCTTCCACTGCTCTGCTGTCCACTGAAGGTGAATGAGTTTTGCAGTCTGAATTTTCCAAGGTCTAGTATAAGTGGGTTTCCAGTAGGACTTTGTCAGTGGGAACTACTGTTGGGTGATGGGCAGTGGGATAGACCTCCAGACTGTGCCTTGAGTGGCGTGAACTACTGTTAGGTGATGGGCAGTGGGAGACACCTCCAGACTGTGCCTTGAGTGGCATGCCTCATCCAGTGGCACCTTCCTCCCTGGCTTCAGCTCCTTCTGGACTGGCCCACTGTAGTCCCTACCCCCACCCCCTTGGATTCCGCTTATATTATCTCCTCATCTGTCCCTCAGCCTTAGGGTATTAGTGGCTTCTTGGTGCTGTTAATCCATGGATTGTCTCACCACCAACTATAATTAGGTTCTCATCAATTCCATTATAGGGATAACCAACCCCTTGTATATGATATTAATATTTCTCATTTTAAGATACTCAGAGTGGATTCTGCTTTTTTGGTTCGATTCTGACTATTATAATGTATTTTTCCCTTGGATTATTACTAAGAAGCCTTCCAATTTGTATCCCTGCATTCATTCCTAGCTCCCAAATCTACTCTTTTTACTATAAATTAGATCAAATCATTGGCTGTTCACTACATTTAGAATGATACATTATTGATACAACCAATAATTGTGGGCCCACCTACAACTTTTCAAACTCAACTGTACCACACACCCCCACTCAGTATGTTGTAGCCCTGCTTATGCTTTCTTTTCTACTGGAAATGACAATCCCGTTCCACTTCTGAGCCTTGGCCCATGCTCCCTCTTGTTGATGTGTCCTTCCACTGTGAGGACCGACTGAGGGTGCTTCATCCTGCAGCCTTTGTTTAAAGCACCTCCTCAAAAATCTACTCTGATAGCTCAAACCCTATATCATATCCTCTTGCTATTGGCTTTTAGGGCACCTTTTTTTCCCTGGGGTGTCATCACAATTTGAAATTATCTGGTAACTTATGAGTTTATCGGTTTGGTATCCTTCTCCACAAGGTTAAAAGCTCCATGAGTCTAGATTCATAATGGATCAGTTTCCCACCAACATTTCCTTAATGTCCCAAATAGTATCTGATGCAGAGAAGATGCTCCAGAAATATTTGTGAATGCATGGTAAATAATTCAATAGAGGGGTTCTTAAAGTTTATTATTCAACTAAATTAATAACTAGTTTTGGATTTGAATTTGAGCACCCCTGAGATTGACTAATAAGTGTGTCCAGACTGGATGGCATTTTTCTCACAGACCTGGGGCGGGATTTGATTTGGCTTCAGGTTGCCTGACTCATGGGCTTTGCTCTTCTGCCTGGGTGCTCTTCATGAACTGTTACGTTTGGTATCATCAGAAAGTAAAACAAAACAAGAGGAACACCGGAGCTAACTCTCTTTGAATGTGAAAGGATTTTCTGAGTGGAAAAAGAAGCTCTTTTCAATAAATCTCCAGGAAAGCACAGTCTCCTTACCCATTTCCATGATCTTTTTCTTTTCAGCAGTCTCTCCTAAAAATAGTGGCCAACTGCAGCCGAGACTGAGCACCACAGACTGCAGGCCTGATGTGGAGCAAAGGAGGGCGTGCCAGGGAGGGGCTGGCTGGCAGGAAGAAGCCACCAGTGAGCTGTACATCAGATGTAAGGAGCTGTGATTTAGTCAAGAGATTCCGTTTAAACATCAGTCACATGCAACAACACCTCTAGTATTCACGAACAGTTTTATTTCTTACAGATCTCCTTCCTTGAGCACAGAAGACCAAATACACCATGCTCTATAATTATCTACATTTCTTTTCCGTTTGAACAATGCCTTGTTGCCTAGGAACTGGGGTGATAGGTATGCCATAAATACATACTCGAATCTTTTCTTTTTTTTTTTTTTTCTGGATCAATTGTTTTTTTCCTCACTGTTTCTATTGTTATGAAGTTTCCTTAAAATACAGTCTCTCTTCTGAATCTGTTTGTTTGGAAGATGTGTAAATGGTGTATGTCCAATTAAGTATGAATAAAGTTTCCATTTGCTTTTCAGTGTGTTATCTGACATAACTTGGCTTCTGTAAAAAGCAACTGTTTGTGATTCATGGAAAAGTACACAGTTAAATGTGGTTTATCTAGCATTTTATCAGGCAAAACTCCTTGGCTGGTCATTTCTTCTACATATATGAATGAAAATTAACATTTATAATGGTGATGTGAGAAAATAATGCCTGTGAATCATCTGAAAGTTAGTGAATTAATTCATTCCTATGATTTTATGAATCAGAAAACTGAGTTTCTTAGTGATGATCTGTCCCAAAGTTCAAGATTAGTGACAGGCCTAGGCTGGAAAGTGGGTCTTCTGATACCTGTGTGATGGTACTCGCCATTTGATTCCTGGCTTGAAATTTTCTTTTGTACACAAATGCCATCTATTATAAGCCTATGAATCCATCAATTCATTCTAAAAATGATCTCTGTTTTTTTTGAAAGTCAAACGCATTCAAATATCTAGGTCTTTTATCTTGATCAGTAATTGCTTATTTAATAACTCTGATAACAAATCCATTTCAAGCCTTCTATATAACCATAATCAACTATATTGAATATTATCTTTCTTTCCTTAAACCCTTCATTATGTTATATTTGCCCACAAATAGAATATACCTATAAGAAAGCATATATAAGTTAGGTAGGGTAGCAATCACACAAACACTCCTACCTTCACCGTGTGAGGTTAAGAACGTACATGTAACATTTGGTAAAGCTACCTTCGTGTTTCTCCTCTCCTTCAGTGTTAAATGAATTTGTTATTCTGACATCTTTAAAAATTCCTATCTTGATAAGGTATATATTGACGTAACTCTGTCCAGTGCAAACAGGAAAAAAAAGTCCTTCATTATATGGTATTTATGCATTAATTAATTTCATTGAAACCATCATTCATTCATTCAACCCTTGATGAATGCGAACATTATACCAGGCACTGTCTCAGGAGTTCTGGAGTGATATGATACTGTATTAAGTAATACAATTTATGCATTACAGAATAGCATATGTAAGTGTGTATGCATATACATATGTATATAAAATCAGTATCTATATTTTTATCCTCTCAAGATATTTTAACTATTATCAAATACTATTTCTTCAACAAGGCATGATACATTTCTTTGGCTTTAAAATGACAATAGGTTTTACAGTTACTGAATACTTACTCCATGCTAGGCACTCTGAATCATTATCTCTTTTAATCTTATGACATCCTTACGAGGTGGTGCATTATATAGGGTACGTGAATTACACCCCCAAAATCTTGGTGGCTTAACAAGGAGAGATCTAGTTCTCACTCATTTCATAATCTCTTTTCTTCAAGCAGTGATTCAGGGACCCAGACATCTTTAAGCCACTATCGCTACCACCCCTACCTTGAACCTTCACTGGACCATTTGCAAGCAGCTGGTCAATCAGTGAAGAAAGCATGTCGGAGGGTCAATGGGACATTTCAGGGACTGGATCTGGAAATGGCATACTTGTTCTGCTTACATGTCATTGAATTAATAACAGCATTCCTTTGATTCAAAGTGAGCTGGGAAGTATAGTCTACCTGCATGCTCAAATAGAAACAAAAATGTTTGGAAAACTCATGTTATTTCTCTCCCGCAATTAGGTGTTATTATTATTCAATTTATATTTGAAAAAGTCAAGACTTAGAAAGATAAAATAACTTGCTCATGGTAGGTACATTGTTTGGATAAGATTCTAATTGAGAAGCCACACATCCTTACTCACGACCTAATAGAGCCTCCTAGCTCTCTCTCAGACCAATCAATGTTTATTACACCAGTGGTGTATGCTGTTGTGACATTCTCCAATAATAAGGAAAATGTGAGTGGATTTCTTTTAGAAATTACATGATTGCATGTTTTTCTAAATTAAAGCAGCATACCTCCCTCTTGTACATTTTATTTTCTGAGTCACTGCCTTCCAAGTAAATGATTTTGACTGGTCATAAATCAGATGGAAACTAATTATTTGTTTTAACTATATCTGTTACAGTTAATTATCAGGAAATTAGAGTTTTTTCTAATTTTGCTTTGTGAAATTTGGAATCAGAGTTAAATATAACTTCCCTTAGTCATAACTAAATTAAATAATGGCTGTCTCGTCTATATGTGTAATTGGACCATATGCATGAGGCACTTCCAATTTTAAATTAATAACTTACTGCTTTTTTCATAAGTTATGCTGATATTTTGTAACTAAATTTAGATTTAGGACTAACTAAAATAAGAGATTAAAAACTAATTTCCTCATTTCAATGATTGCTCCACACAATTTCTAGAAAATCTTGAGCTCTTTTACTCAGGTAAATATATTTAAAAAATAATCTTTTATGTAAATTTTACATGGAACCATCTTCCTTTACCTAGGAACCATATAGAATATTTCAATTCCTTAATGTGCTCAGAATTTTTAGTACCAAGAAAGGATAATAAGAAACTGAAGTCAAATGTTAAGGTAAGCACTTATGTCTGTTTTCTTTTGGCAAAACTGTTCATGGTATGGAGGTATTTGATAAGCCCAAATTCATACATAATGTGACTTTTGGAATAATTGGCAGTATTATTCTCTGTTATTTGATTTATAGACCTGCTCTAAAGGTTGCTTGTTTGTTTGTTTGTTTGAGGAAAGTGTGGTAAAGAGAACAATTTTGTCCCCAACTTGATTTAGAGTCTTTGAAAAATTTCTGAATGTTTATAGGCTCCTTTGTTGGCAAACGTAGGAATGACTACATTGACCCGTGTACAGCAGAGAACTCTAAAGAGAGTAAAATTAGGAAGCTGGAGTGAAAAATGCTTTGAAAATTGTCATAAACACTTCAGGGCATTGGTTTAAAAAAATCTGATTTTGCACAGGACACCTCTCAGCCAAAATACAAGAACGGTGTTATGCCTTGAATTGTGAATCCCAAAAGATATGTTGAAGCCCTATGTCCCATACCTGTGAATGCGATATTATTTGGAAACAGGGTCTTTGTAGACATAAAGAATGGGCCCTAGTCCATTATGTCTGGTGTCTTTATAAGAAAAGGGGTGATTATATGAAGACAGACACGTAAGGAGAAACCACCACCTGACTACAGACACAGAGATTGGAGTGTAAGCCAAGGAGCTAGGGAGATTAACAGCCCCTACCAGAAACAAGGAAAAGGCCAAGAAAGATTCTACCCCAGCCCTCAGAGGGAGCCTGGCCCTGTGGACACCTTGATTTTGGACTTCTAGCCTTCAGAGCAGTGAAAGAATAAATGTCTGCTGTTTCAAGCCACCCAGTTTGAAGTGCATCATTACAACAGTCCTAGGAAACAAATACAGATGGCTGTAAGTCACACATGAAAAGAGAAAACTCTTCTTCTTTGCTCTTCCTTCCTTTAGGGTTGAGAGGAGAATCCCCCTCCTGGAGTCAGCGGCCGGAGCTTTTGGGACCACCTGAGGCCCGGCTGTTGTCGCTTTGCAGAGGTGCATCAGGGGAAGTGGTGCAATCTACATCTGCTCTAAAAAACACAAAATTCAAATGGATTAAAGGTCTAAGTGTCCCTCTGCTCCTCCCCATGTCACTAAATCATGGTGAGGGGATGGAATTGGTAAGAAGTTGGCTGTTATACAAAACCTTTGCACAGGATAAAAAGTTTGAAAAAGTAAGCCATACATTTACTCTTTTTTTTCCAACAAACCCTGACTCACTTTCATGATAGTAGCTGTCTTCTCTACTGCCCAGGAAGCTGAGTCATTCCATTTTGCTTTCTTAGACTCAGTGTTTGGAGGACACTACGGGGAAGGTGGCAGCGCTGGGACGGGATGCCATGAGGACTCCACTACAGCCGGACCATCAAGGAATTGCAGTAATAGTTGTCAGCACTAGGTGGCACCAGGCAGAGCCCTGCCTCCTCCAGAGGGAGTGCCACTCGGCCCTGGGCTGAGGAGGTGAGCTTCCCTTCCTCTGCGTGTATCCCCTGCTTACACTAGCCTGCACCGTCCCCACCCCAAGCTGCGTCTGAGGCAGTATTCAGCCCTAGACAGGACACATAATTCCTAGAGAACCATAATCCTGCAGAAGCAGGTGGCAGCAAAAACCCAGATGATGTAGGGAGGAAATGGAAAAGCCCCCGACACCTGTCATCTGAATCGGTTCACGATGTCCCCACCTACCTGAGATAGCAGTGTTAACTCACCCCTTACCTCCCCCAACCCCACCTTCCAATCAAACCCTTTGTCCAAAGTCCCTTTAGCAGCGTGTTGCTCTTCCTAGGATGCTTTTGATACTCATTTTGGTCGGATTTCACTACAAGGGGTCCAGTGTGAGATTTCCTTCATTGACCAAGATGTGGCTTCTGCAATCACCATTCTGCCCTGTGCTGCTGGGAGCACGTGAGCGGTATGTTGAGGCTGATAGGAAGTTAGTTAGCTAACTCCTGTTATCAAATCCTAGTGCTAGTTTTCACGGAAGAAGCCGGCATCTCTTACTTAAATTTGTCATCTCTTTTTATAGAACAGAGCATGGGTCAGCCACTACCTGTGCTTTAAGCACATTCAAGACACATTATAATTTGTTTTCATGTAATCAACCTCAACTCAGGCGAAAATCCTCCTTAAAGACCCTTGATTTGTAAGGAGTTTCTTCTCATGTGTGATAAATATAACACTCTGCCTTTAAAGTCAGCCTCCAAACAAATATGATAGAATAATGAGGCTCAGTTTAGATAATAATTGTGAATAGTCAGGTCTAAGAAGACACATGATTTGGGTTTCTTATGAGTCGAATGCAACAGAAAATCCAGGTTTCTCATTGTTTTTACAATTGTTGCATTTCACAAATCCATCCTTTACAGAATGTAGGCTTACATAATCCCATTAAATAGTCTAGGATTGTTTACAGTTTGGTCACTAAGATCTTTTTTGATGCAGCTTATGTTTTAAGAAGTTATATTCAAGTATAACTTACTGGATTTTATTTAAAATTAATATTGCTAAGAAACAGTATTCTCTTTTATTTCAGCTTTAGTCGCCTTCCCAAAACAGTAAAAAGGCCTTCATAAAAATAAAATATTAGTTAACAGATTCAGTAGTTGATTCTGGGTTAAATCTGCCACCTAGTGGTTAAATAGGAAAGTTTACTTTCTAATTCTTCATCAGTAGGGAATAGGACCTCTTTTGTCTTTCCGTATTAGAAGACACTGCTGCTACAGGTGAAATTACCCACAGTGTGCGTATAGAGCCACTAAACCAACATAATATGGTAGTTGCAGAAGCCATATTTGGGGGTATGTTGGGGACTCAACAAACACACTAGTGTCATCTGGTGAAATATGACCAAATGAACAGCAAGTTAGCAGCTTAAAGGCTCTACTTCTTCAGAAAGCTTTCCTAAATCATTCTACATAATAAATTAATGCTACACAAATAATACCTATGCATATATGAGTAGTTCATAAGTAAGTAAAATGGAGGGGTGTCTGTGTGTAAGTATGCCTGTGTGTGCGTGTGTGTAAGTATGCCTGTGTATGAGTATGTGTGTTTGTGTGTGTGTGTGTGTAGGTGGGTAAGGGGACAGGAAATAGCCATGCAGGTAAAACTAATTTGGTTCTACTCCCAGAAGCTCATGACTCCCACCCCTGCTTTTCTGGACTGAGAATTCAAGAAGGAGGATGGATCCCGTCCGTACCTAAGGAACGCCCACTGTCACTAGCTATGGAGGAAGAAAACGTCCAGTCTCATCAGCTTCCTCCAGAACCTGGAGCCATCTCAGCCTATCAGAGTTCTTTCACAAAGACCCTCCCACTTTTCCTCCTTCCTTCCTTCCTTCTTTCCTTCCTTCCTTCCTTTCTTAATTTTTTTTCTTCTGAGCAAAGGCCACCCTCGTGCCTCATAAGCAAAGGCCATTCTCATGCCACATTGCATTTCTACAAACTTATTTTTCCTTTTGCCACAAGAATTTCAGAGGTTTATTTCTGGGCACATTAATTTTAGCTGATGATTACTTTCAAAATACTACCTGTTTTCATTGCCTAGTTTATTGGTTTTTTTTCCCCATTCAGAAAAATAGCTTCTGAGGATGGAATGAATCAGTTTAGGCTTCCTTAATTTAAGGAAAGATTTAAGTGTGGTTTGGTTTTATTTACGAATTTTGTCTTTTCCATGAAAGTGTAAAACTCAGAAGGAAGACAAAGATCTTCTAATCCTTTCCTTTTCCTTTCAAAGAGGACTGAAGATTGCCAATGCTTAACACTCTGCCTCAGGAAACACATCCTTAAGTCAATTTATAATCTTTGGCACAGGAAGAGAAAAATTGTTTTACCTAAATGTATTATAATATATTTTTTTAAAGTATAAAATATAATATGCATATAAATTATTTTAAAAGTGATGCTTAGCATAATGTCACATATAGAGCATTAGATTAAGGAAATTATGAAAGTGGGCAGGATGGTGGGGAGACTGCAGATGAAATCAGTGTTGATAAACACGCAGCATCTTTAGAGCCTTAGCCATGTGCCTGGTGATATGTGAACATCTATCCACATATAAGTTCTTCTAATAAGCACTCTGAGATGGGACTACTATTGTCCACATGTAACAGATGAGGAAACTGAGGCCCGGGGTCACTGTGAAACTTGTCTCATGCCATACAGCCAGAAATAGGCAGTCAGGATTTGAACCCAGTGTCCCTCTGCCTCCAGCATTAATGTTCTTTACCTCAGTACTGTCTTATATTTGGTAGCAGAAAATCAATATTGCTCCCAAGTACTGTTACTTGAACAAAGATTTGTGAATACCAGTCATGTGTTAGGCCCGACGATAACACCGAGTATGAAGAGACAGATGACTCAGTCCCAGCTGTCCGATCGCTCAGGAATCTTTTTCAACCTTTGAGCACAGCTGTGGGAAACCTCAACACCACACACAGCTTCCACCCACAGGGCAGTTCCAACAAATGGAGTCTAGACACCACATACCATCGCGCCCCTGCCTTGCCAGCCATGAGGTCACACGAGGCAGCCAGTCCACAGCATGCAGGCTGCGTTGGCGGCCTCGGGGGCCTGCTAATTGGGACAGGTGCACAGTGATGACAGCACAGGCCACCCACGGAGATCTGGCACAGCCAGCAAAGGCATGAGAGTGGGAGGAAAGAAATAAGGAAGGCTGCACTGCAGACGAAACACAGAGGACAGACCATTCTGGGATGCACCAAGAAGAAGTTGGACATTTTTTAGAAGGGGTGTTCCCCAATCTCTAAGGCAAACAGTAAATCCTCAGGAAATGAGAGCCTCTGGAAATACTGCCTAAATGTGACCACCAGCCTTCCAACACAAAAAGATAAATCACAAACATGCATATACGTACAGTCGCACACACACGCACACACTCCAATCACCTTGGTGGAAACTGTGGATCTTTCTAGTGTGGAGAGGGAGATGCTATTTCACGGAAGACTGTTGCACTAGGGGATTTCAGATGGATAGATAAGAATTAGAGGTAAGAATAAAAGAAACACTATCTCAGCTATTGGTTAAAAGCTGGTTAGATGAGACCATGAAAATTTTGAAGGGAAAGTAACAGATTTAAAAGAGGCATGTAAATAAGTAAAGTGGACCTTCCTAGATTCTGAAGTCATCAGCAGAATTGATCTAATTTTGTTAGCATTGGCTGGAATAATCTAGGAGCACACCCAGGGGAATGAAATAAGGTCAATTAATGGCAGGAACTTACAGTATATTGGAACAGGGAAAATCATTGAGAAATGCCCAAAGCTTTAGTAGAAAGATACCCATTTGCACATGAACTAATGGTTGTTAATTGACTTTGATATGTTTAATAAATTAAAAAATGTAAATCCTACAACTGCACATACATTTCTGGTATGATCTGTTAGGGTTTAAATGGGGATTTAAAAAATAACAGACCTAGAAACAGAATTAATGAGAAGCTAAATATGAAGATAGTATGTACAATTCTCCTTTTTTCAGTTAGGAAACACTAACAGTTTCTTACTCTACCTACATACGTGCAATTAAACCATGAGCTAAGCATCGGATCCACATTCATTTTCCTCCACATCAAAAGTTATCAGTAAATCAGAGACACTTAGAACATTTTAGTAGGTCACCTTCCTTTATTTCAAAAGCTTGTACTTTGCAATGTATTTGTTATCACAAAATACCTGATAGCTATACCATCTCACTTGGGTGTTGCAAGAAGAAAATTAAGATAATATTCATGAAGTCTTCTCAGACTCTTATTACAGAGATTTTAGATAAATATTTCATTGTAAGTAGAAGCTAAAGCAATCTATTAAATCCTTGTAAAATTTGTTTATTAATTGTGAAAGTTGAAAGTTATTCGGTTTCTCTTATAATATTAGTACTTAGATTCAACACTCAAAAGATAGAGAAAAATTAAAGGAAATTTATTTAATAAAGCTGGTGTGTGTGTATGTGTGCATGGCAAGATGAATAATGCTGCATAAACATACTCAGCCTTGTGAATGTTGCCTTCTATGGCAACACGATTTTGTAGATGTGATTAAGTTAAGGGTCTTGACATGAGGAGATTGTCCTGAATTATTTTGGTGGGCCCAATATGATCATGAAGGTCCTTACCAAAGGAAAGATTAGAGTCGGTAGTGACAGGACCATGGGGACCAGAGGTTGGCAGGATGTGCGGAAAGCGTTATGAGCCAAGAAATGCAGTCAGCCACTAGAAGCTGAAAAAGAACTGATTCTCCCTTAGAACCTCCAAGAAGAACCCCACCAGCCAGGATGGCACCTTGACTTCAATCCAATGAGACTGATCTTGGATTTTATCTCCAGTACAACAAATTCTTTTCACTTTCAGTTGCTAAATTTGTGGTAATTTGTTACAACAGTCCTGCCAAAATAAGACTGTTGTGTGTATGTGTGAATTCTCTTAGATGTGTAACAACGTGTGTCAGATTATCTCTCCTTTAATTGATTTCAAAGTCAGGTTTTCTTAAAGAAAATAGTTCCTGTTTTTAATATACATTTGCATTTCACAGTATAGTTTTTTTTTTTTTGTTTGTTTGTTTGTAGAGACAGAGTCTCACTTTATCGCCCTCGGTAGAGTGCCGTGGCGTCACACAGCTCACAGCAACCTCCAACTCCTGGGCTTAGGTGAGATTCTCTTGCCTCAGCCTCTGGAGTAGCTGGGACTACAGGCGCCCCCAACAACGCCCGGCTACACAGTATAGTTTTTAAAAAACAAACAAAAAAAGGATCAAATGTTCTTCTCCAGTTTTCTGCTATATTATTATCTGTTGGATTTTCTAACAATATTCTTTGGAGATCATCTAGAAATGATTTTCACTGGGACAAGGGAGGTTTATTTATTTGCGGTAATGTATTGATGTAAAATAATCCAGACACAAGCAAACAAGTTACTCAATTTACAGTTCTAAAGAAGCCTGATGAGCCAACAATGTACCCTCAGCTCTGGATTCAGAGCGAAACTGTAATAGGCAACTGTCAGGGCAAACTGAACATTGAGAAAGTTGTTTTAGGGGCTCTCCCAGACATTTTTTCTCTGTATGCCTTCTAAGAATAAGGTCGAGGTATTTCTTGGTTCTGATATCCAACTCCTTTTCTATTAAGATGGAAGGAGTATGATATTACATTTGCATTTTACAGGATATAATTGATAATAATGAAATAATTTATATAATTGATAATAATGAAATAATTTTAGTCTTAATTGCATTTATAATTCTCCTTAATTATGGAGTAATTTTAAGCTATGATTAGCAGTAGTTAGAAGAAAGTTGGGGGCCTACACATCATAATGCTATGTGGAAGACTAGTCCTAAGTTCTGATCACGTCATCTGAGGGTACATTGGTGCGTTTGCTCAAAGAAGGCAAAGTGTTCTAAAGACTGACAGTAGTCTACCAGCGGTGATATGTTCGTACAGGCTCAGAAGAGCTGATTGTTCATATCCAGTCAGAAGAGCTGACTGTTAAACCCTTGAGAGGTTAACATTGAGAGAGCATTTACATCAGAGAAATTGGCAAAAGCACCAACGGGAAACTGGTTTAACTGATCATTGGAGTTTATTTTCCTTCCTCAATTAAAAATAATCTTTCTGCAGACAGCCCTCAGAATGGGAGAAAATATTTGCAGGTTATGCCTCTGACAAAGATACAATAACCAGAATCCACAGAGAACTCAAACGTATTAACAACAAAAGGGCAAGTGATCCCATCTCAGGATGGGCAAAGGACTTGAAGAGAAACTTCTCTAAAGAAGACAGGCGCACGGCCTACAGGCACATGAAAAAATGCTCACCATCCTTAGTCATCAGAGAAATGCAAATCAAAACTACTTTGAGATATCATCTAACTCCAGTAAGATTAGCCCACATAACAAAATCCCAAAACCAGAGATGCTGGCATGGATGTGGAGAAAAGGGAACACTTCTCCATTGCTGGTGGGAATGCAAACTAATACATTCCTTTTGGAAGGATGTTTGGAGAATACTAAGAGATCTAAAAATAGACCCACCATTCGATCCTATAATTCCTTTACTAGGTATATATCCAGAAGATCAAAAATCACATCATAATAAAGGATATCTGTACCAGAATGTTTATTGCAGCCCAATTCATAATTGCTAAGTCGTGGAAGAAGCCCACATGCCCATCGACCCATGAATGGATTAATAAATTGTGGTACATGTATACCATGGAATATTATGCAGCCTTAAAGAAAGATGGAGACTTTACCTCTTTCATGCTTACATGGATGGAGCTGGAATATGTTCTTCCTAGCAAAGTATCTCAAGAACGGAAGAAA
Source organism: Perodicticus potto (assembly GCA_963574655.1). Classification (NCBI taxonomy): domain Eukaryota; kingdom Metazoa; phylum Chordata; class Mammalia; order Primates; family Lorisidae; genus Perodicticus; species Perodicticus potto. The sequence continues at coordinate 38,172 of CAUYRH010116390.1, forward strand.
AAGTATCCAATGTACTCAGCCCTGCTATAAAGCTAATTTATAGCTTTCATATGAAGGCTA
>CAUYRH010116392.1:0-12282 GCA_963574655.1 Perodicticus potto
TTGGGGATTCATTGAGGGTACAAGAAACCAGGTTACACTGATTGCATTTGTTAGGTAAAGTCCCTCTTACAATCATGTTTTGCCCCCAAAAGGTGTGGCACACACCAAGACCCCACCCCCACCCCTGCCCTTTTTATAGCATCTATTACCTTCGGAAATACCATATGCATATTTAGTTTTTCTTGTCTGTCTTATCCACAAAAAAGTAAACTCCAGGAGGACAGGAATTGTCTGTTTTGTCCCCCAGTGTGTTCCCAGGGCCTAAAAGGCACTGGAAAAAAAATAGATTTTCATTAACTGTGTTAAGAATGAATGAATATACAGAAAATGAGTGGAAAAAAGTCATACGACCAAATATCCAATATGATCCTGTGTGTGCACGTGTGTGTGTTCATGTTACCTGCATATTTCTGGGTCATATGTGTGTGTGTACACATGCCTGTGTGTATGCACAAGGCTTATACGCCTAAAGGTCTACAGGCATATGGTAAAATGTCTGCAGTGGTTTTCCTGTGCCAAGGGAGGTACTTTCACTTTCTAACCTTTGTAGGTCTAAATCTTTTTCTGTTATCCTGTATTATATGTACTCTGCCACCCTCCTACTCCACTCCCCTGAACCCCAACAACAAATGGAAAGGAAGGCGTAAGGACCACCTGACTTAAGAGAGGGAGAAAGAGGAGACTTCTGAAGACTTGGAGCAAGTCCCAGCTAAGTCTGGTGGGCATGCAGATGGATCACTGAAACGGAAACTGCTAAATCTGGATCGAAACAAAGATTAGGGAATGTAGGCTCCCAGGGAAAAGGTAAATCTGTCCTTTTTTTTTTTGTGAATTTCCTTGCGGTTCAAATCAGTCACTGAGATGGTATAAATACAACATTCCCCAGCAGGGAAAGCAACAGACGAGAGATGCTGATGCCGCAGGAAAAAGCAGAGACCTAGAGATGATAAAAATAGGAATCTCTGAATTGGATTCCCTTAAGATTGTAACTTTTCCATTTTCTGGCTGGAAACTCATCAGGTGCAGCCTTATCTGCCTGGGGAAGGAGCTGCCGTGAAACAGTTGAGGAAAAATCCAGGCTCCTAGGATTATAGATGTAGGTTGTTTTAGACAAACAAATAGATTGTTCCACTGAGAGAATGGGGCGTATTGTACAAAGTTTGGAGAAATTTTAAATAGTGCGGGTCCACACTAGTCTTTGTGTCCAATTTTGGTTATTTGTACAAAGGATTAATTTACCTTTGAATGGGTGCTTGTCTTCCTTTGGTATCTGCTAGCCAACTGGGAGTTAATTTGTGTCTAAAACAGTACAAGGTTTTTTGGTTTCACCTAGCGGAGTGAATGGGTCTCTGTCTTTCAAGGTTGCGCGTTTTTCTGCATTTCATCTAGGCAGAGATAAGAACTCCAGGGCTGTGGCATACAATAGGCTATTCTTGTAACTCAGATGTGACTGGGCACCATTAGTCTCTGTTCTTGACCCTACACCCACCTTGAGGCAGGAACTTTGTTATCATTTCCCATAAAGTAAATGCGACGCAACAAAGGATTAATGAATAATGACAATTTTACAGAAAATTTCTGGGGGAGACTGGAAAGCTAGTTCAGTCAAAAAGCAAGATAGTTTTGATCTATAGCAAAACCTAATAAAAATTCCCAGGAGACATATAAACATTCTTTGCGAAGGGGAAAGGTTTCACATTTTCTTTATCTCTTTTCTCCGTGTTCTTAAGCAAAACAAACTAATCTTTTTCAAGGTCTCCAGTCTCTCCTGCTCACATCTATTCCGCTGCCTGGCAGAATGAGGGCCTCACCTTAGGCTCCTCTCCCTTTAGAAGGGAGATAGGTGTAGGTGGTGGGAAAGGCTTGTAGGTGGCTGGTAATTCACCCCCAGGGATCTGATAATCCCATTTTCCTTCAGTGGGAAGGCTAGGGTAAAGGGGAAGAGAGACCCCCATAGCACCCTCTTATCGGGCCAGGACTGGGCATTGCCTGGGCACAGGCTCCTCTTGGACACTGTTTCTTAGTTTACCCACATTTGCCAACTGTGTATATTGAGAGGAATAGGCCCTGCTAGGCGGTTTGTGGATCCTGCCTGGTAGCTTTATGATTCAAAAGGAATAAGAGAGAGGGTGGGATTTTCCGCTTGGGCGCTCTGCTTTTTCTTTCCTCCTCTGCATCATTGATTGCTCCCAATCCCCCAGAAGGAACAAGCTTGGGTGAATTCCCCATATCTTCCCACTTTGCTCCTGAGGTGAAGACCCCTGCGACCTATTTGAGACAAATAAACCATAATAACACACCCCTACACCCCTCCCCACCTCCGACACTTGCATTTCACATGGTCTTTTCCCCAGGCAGGTGTTTCTCTCCATATTGGTTTGGAATTCGGCTGGAAAAGAGCAGGGTCACATGGACGCAATTGCTAAGCATTCTGGTTCAACCTTTAAAGTATGTTCATGGACTGTCTGGTGATTGTTCTTTTTCTCTGCCTTTGGAGTCTTCTTCCTGTTCGACTTTATCTCTCATCACCCCAGTTTGAAAATTGTGCCACAGAATTACAGATTGATTGATTCATTTGTCAGATGTTGCTGAGTGCTCTGTATGCCAGGCGGCGTTTAGGCACTGGCGAGAGTGGGACCCATGAGATGGAGATGACTCCTGTTCTGCTGAGGGAGGCCAATGCAAACAAAGTATCAGATGTGGTAAATCCTCTGAAGAAACTCTAGAAGGAATGATGGACCGGACTATGTTAGGGGCTACTCACACATAGAGGATCTTATGTGATGAGGTGACCTTTGCCAGTTTTACGTGTTTGGAGTCTGCAAAATAAATTTGCCATTTACCTCTCTCCCTTACTCTTGGAGTTTGAATTTCCGGGTCAGTGTTCTAATACACACTGTATAACTCCCATTTCAGAGGGAGGTAAACATGAATCTAGAAACACAGTAGGCAAATTTCTTCCAAAAAGGCCCAGATTGTAAACATTTTTGACTTGCAGGCTGGCTGGTTTCTGTCGCAACTGCAGAACTCTGCTGTTTGTAGCACAGCGGAGAAGGGAGATAGATGGCTAGGTTCCAACACAACTTTGTTTACAAAAGCAGGGAACGTCCTATGCCTCCCATGTCCCTGTTTGCTGGCCTTTGACTTAGCCCACACTTTGCCCTTATTTACTTGAAAGCGATAGGAGCAGCCCTTTTCCTGCAAGGGGCGAGTCCCCTGCCCTAAATTTGCTTTAATGTTTTTTCATTAAAAGAAAATTAAAGCAGGGCCCGGTAGCTCATGCCTGTAATCCCAGCACTCTGGGAGGCTGAGGTGGGTTGATTACCTGAGCTCAGGAGTTCGAGCCCAGCCTTAGCAAGTGTGAGACCCTGTCTCTAAAAACAGCTGGGTATTTTGGTGGACACCTGTAGTCCCAGCTACTCGGGAGGCTGAGGCAAGTGGATTTCTTGAGATTGCTGTGAGCTATGACACCACGCACTCTACTGAGGGTGACAAAGTGAGTTTCTGTCTCAAAAAAAAAAAAAAAAGAAAGAAAATTAAAGTAGACTAATTAGAAAATTTATATCAGGAAAAGAAGAAAAAAGTGATAATCTTATTCTTCTGTAAGAGTACTTTAAGAATGACCATTGTTGGTTTGGCGCCTGTGGCTCAACGGGCTAAGGTGCCAACCACGTACACCTGAGCTGGCGGGTTCGAATCCAGCCCGGGCCCACCAAACAACAATGATGGCTGCAACCAAAAAATGGCCAGGCATTGTGGTGGGCGCCTGTAGTCCCAGCTACTTGGGAGGTGGAGGCAGGAGACTCGCTTGAGCCCAGGAATTGGAGGTTGCTGTGAGCTGTGATGCCACAGCACTCTCCAGGGTGACAGCATCGTGAGGCTCTGTCTCAAAAAAAAAGAAAAAAAGAATGACCATTGTTAATAGTCTGATTTTTATTTTTTCAGATTTCTTTGTGTGTGTGTGTGTGTGTGTACACACATACAAGTGGTATATGTGTAATATAAATATACAGACATCCCAAGGGAAGCTTTTCTTTCATTTGTTTTCTTTCTTTTCTTCTGTTTTCCTTGCTTGCTTTTCTTTTTCTCTCCACTCCTTTCCCCTTATTTTCCCCCCATTTCTCCATCTTTTCCTCCCCCCCAACACATATGGCATCATTCTGAAATACCGTTCTGCAACTCACTTGCTCACCCTGCCCCGTGTCATCGTGTGTTTCTTTGGATTTGAGAGGTGCGAGTTCTGTGATTGGCATCCTGTTGCTGCCAACCAACGTGACGTGAGCGTTAGATTATTTTTGGTGAGTGGTGTTAGAAACAGGTGTGGGTGGGGGCCTTACCCATCTCCGCAAGAATGACCTCGGTGCTGGCGGGGTGTTGGTACGAGAGCAAGTCTCGGGACAAATGGCAGCAGCTGTGCAGCCCTTTTCTTGGCTCGCAGCCACAGCAGCCAGTCTGGAGTTTGGAAGGCCTTGCTCCCAGCAGATACTGGCTTATAACAGGACTGGAAACATTTTCTGCAAAGTGGAGATAAATGGCCCATGTAGACTTGGCTCAGCACCCTCTCTCCATGTGGACTTTTGGGCTTACCTTTATTATTATTATAATTATTACTATTAATTTTGAGATAGAGGCTACAGTGCCAGGGCATCACTAGTTCACTACCTCAAACTCCTGGGTTCAGGCAATCCTCCTGCCTTAGCCTCCCTAGTAACTGGTATTACAGATGCCTGTCACAATGCCAGGGTAATTTTTCTACTTTTAGTAGAGACGGTATCTGACTCTTGTTCAGGCTGATCTCCAACTTCTGAGCTGAAGCAATCCACCTGTTTCACCCTCCTGGAGTGCCAGAATTACAGATTTGAGCAGCTATACCTGACCAGCTTGGTTTATTTTTTTATTAATTAATTATTTTTGAGACTGAGTCTCACTCTGTTGCCCTGGGGTTGAGTGCCATGGCTCATCATAGCTCACAGCAACCTCAAACTTCTGTGTTCAAGAGATATTCTTGCCTCAGCCTTCAGAGTAGTTGGGATTTACAGGCATGCACCACCATGCCCAGCGAGTTTTTTGATTTTTAGTAAAGATGGGGTTTCACTTTTGCTCAGGCTGGTCTCAAACTCCAGAGCTCAAGGAATCCACTCACCAGGGCCTCCCAGAGTGCTAGTATTGCAGGGGTGAAACCTCACTCCTGGCCTTCCCTTACTTTTGGAAAATCCTTTATTTGTTGAAGGGCCATGGGCCCTAGTACTTGGTTCTAAGTGAATCATAGATTATCCCCCCCCCCACCTTTTTTTTTGAAGAAAAAGTGAAAGGATAACACAAAAACACACCCGTGTATACTCTGTCCAGATTCATAATTGTTAACATTTCCCACATTTGCTTGGCTTCTTCTTTTTTTTTTTTTTGAAACAGAGTCTCACTATGTCGCCCTTGGTAGAGTGCCATGGCATCACAACTCACAGCAACCTCCAACTCTTGGGTTTAAGTGATTTTCTTGCCTCAGCCTCCCAAGTAGCTGGGACTACAGGTGCCTGCCACAATGTCCTGGCTATTTTTTGGTTGCAGTTGTCATTGTTTGGCAGGCCCAAATGACAGGCTGGATTCGAACCTGCCAGCTCCGGTCTATGTGGCTGGAGCCCTAGCTGCTGAGAAACAGGTGCCAAGCCATGCTTGGTCTATTTTCCTTTCTCTCTAAAAATGAATATATTCATATATTTACATACATACATATTTAAGTTAAAACATATATGCATATATACTTTATTTATTTATTTTTTCCTTAAAAGTTTTCCAAAAGCTATTTTGTGAAATGGGTAATTCAATAATTAATTTATGAAAGTAATTTTTAAGACCTTGTATTATATTTATAACTTCCATTGCATATATACTTAAACATTTTAATTTTATTTTTAGTTGTAGTTATCAACATAGAATGTTGAATGTGCCATCATAACCATTTTTAAGCATCCAGTTCAGTAGTGATAAGAATATTCACACATGAAGAAAAACAAACAAACAAAGAAAGAAAGAATATTCACATGGTTGTATTCCAGATCTGTAGAACTTTTTCATCTTGTATGAATGAAACTCTATGCCCATTAAACAATTAAAGTTGTTTTCATTCTTTCTTCTCCCACCCCTGGCAACTGCCTTCTTACTTTCGGTTTCTCTAATGTCTACTTTAGACATCTTGCATGAGTGGTAAGTGCAGTATTTGCCTTTTTGTGACTAGTTTATTTCACTTAGTATTAATGCTCTCGAGGTCAATCCATGTTGTGACAGAATTTCCTTTGTTAAGGCTGCACAATACTCCATTTCACCTTTTTTAATCCATTCATCTGTTGGTGAACATTTTGATTTATGCATATGTATCTTTTTCCAAAAGCTACTTGAAAGTAGTTGGAACATGATGATACTTTACCTTTAACTACTTTGCCTTAAATACTGCTGTGGACTAAGATACTCTCCTATATAACCATAATTATATTATCATGTTCAAGGAAGTTGACACTGATATGGTATGTAATATACAGTCTATATGCAACTCCACATTCCCTCAATTATTCTATCAATATCATTTACGTCTATTTATTTTTTGTTTGTTTGTTTGTTTTTTGAGACAGAGCCTCAAGCTGTCATCCTGGATAGAGTGCTATGGCATTACAGCTCACAGCAACCTCCAATTCCTGGGCTCAAGCGAGTCTCTTGCTTCAGCCTCCCAAGTAGCTGGGACTACAGGCGCCCGCCACAGTGCCTGGCCATTTTTTGGTTGCAGCTGTCATTGTGCTGGATTCAAACCCGCCAGCTCAGGTGTACGTGGCTGGCGCCTTAGCCCGTTGAGCCACAGGCGCCGAGTCACGTCTATTTATTTTAAATGTAGTATCCAGTCAAGGATTATTCACTGCATTTAGTCAACACGTCTATTAATTTATTTAATTTTAATGTAGGATTTAAAAAATTTGGGGGACACTGGAAAATTTTGAATAGACCAGATCAGTGTTTTGTATAATGCTTTATAATTTATAGCTCTCTAATTATTTCCCCATGACTGGATTTAGGCTGAACATTTTTGGCAAAGACACTATATAGATAACGTGTCCTTCTCACTGAGGAGATACTAAGTGTCACTTTTGTCCCATGACTGGTGATATTGATTTGTTATTTGGTGTCTGCCAGATTTCATCGCCATTAGGTATTCTCTTCTCTTTATAATTAAAAAACAATCTGGGGAAATTGTGAATACACTGTTAACACTTTCAGCCAAGGGGCTGGCACCCATCAGTTATCCTAGCCTGAATCAGCTATCACATTGACGGCTGCCAAATAAGTCACATGTCTTGAACTTTAACTTCTCTAGTGAAAGCTTTTTAATATTATTTATGCCATTTAGCTACCCTTAAGGGCTGGAATAAAATTAACTTATTCACACAAATCATACCCATGTGATTTCTGTAGTGTAGTTTCTCCTAGTACATCACTATGAAAAAAATTTAGCAACTATTTGACCTATTTACTGGGTGCTCTGGAAAGCCAGTAGTTTGATCAGAGCTGGGCTAGGAGAAAGAATCTGCAGGGGTTAAAGGCTTCAAGTCCATTGGCTCTACCTCAGGGCTTTTAAGACACAGATTTTGTGTGAAGCATGGGACAAATTGGTTCAGAGTTTTGGAGGAAATTTGTGCCTCTTTCAGCAAGGATTTCTTTCTCTCTTTTTTAATAACCCCTGATTTGTAGCTGGGCTCTGCGGTGTTCTCAATATTTTGTGTGTGTGTGTGTGTTTTTTTGTTGTTGTTGTTTGTTTTGTTTTTTTGAGACAGAGTCTTGCTTTGTCGCCATGGGTAGAGTTCAGTGGTGTCATTTTAGCTTACTGCAACCTCAGACTCCTGGGTTCAAGCAATCCTCTGGCCTCACCTCTAGCTAATTTTTTTATTTTTAGTAGAGATGGTCTCACTCTTGCTCAGGCTGCTCAAACTCCTGCCTTCAAGCGATCCTCCCACCTCAGCTTCCCAGAGTGCTAGGATGACAGGAGTGAGCCACCTTGCCCACCCTGCTCTAAATGTTTTTGTCCCCACCTCTCCACAAAATTAATATGTTGAAATCCTAACCCATATGGTGATGAATTAGAAGGCGGGGCCTGTTAGGTTGGGTCATGAGGATGGAATCCCTGTGAATGAGTTCAGTGCCCGTATAAAAAAGACCCCAGAGAACGGCCTTTCCCTTGCTGCCAAGTCAGAACACAACAGGAAGTTGAGGGTCTGCAGCCTGGAGGAGGCCCTCACAAGATCCCAGCCATGCTGGCACCCTGACTGTGGGCTTCCCAGCTGCCAGAACCACCAGAAATGAATTTCTTTTGTTACAAGCCACCTGCTCCAAGCAAGTGTTTTGTTATAGCATCCCAGATGGCCCAGGACCAGCTCTGAGGCTTTGGGAGAAGCAAGACTGAAACATGGGTGAGGAGGCCTGTGGAAGGTGTAGGTGAACTGGCAGGGAGCAGGGGAATATCTGTGTCCTTTGTGAAGGCCCCTGAGGCAGAGGAGGGCTCAGCGACGGTGATAGGATGGACGGCCCACCTGTGAGATGTTAGACTCCTTTCCCCAGTACTATGGGCTCACACAGAGTGACAGTGGAGCCCCGGCCTGAGCTCGGCATCACCCACCTCCTCTCACCAACACTGACTTGCCATTGCACCTGCTGCTGTGCAATTGTCTGCAGCAGTGACCAAGTGGTCCTGACCTCTCGGAACGCTGTGATAACTAGAGGGCCAGCCAGTCACCCAGGGGTGGGTTAGTTATACTGGCTTCTTTCCATGATGGAGGAGGTGATGATTTGTTTCCAAATACTCTGGATTCGAATTGGCTTTCGTTGCTTGCCTTGGCAATTCCAGCATGTTCCAGCATCATTGTCCATATGCCTGTGGTTCTCAACCAGTGAGATTTTGGCTCCCAGGGAACACTTGGCAATGTCTAGAGACATTTTTGTTCGTCGTGTCTTGGGATGTGGGAAAGGCTGCTACTGGCATCTGGTGGATAGATGGCAGGGATGCCACTAACTGCCCTATAGTGCTCAGGACAGCTCCACAGCCGAGAATGATCTGGCTGGAAATGCCAAGAGTGTGGAGGTGGAGAAACTTTTTTATGCTGCCAAGTTGTCTTCCAGATGTCTTAACTATGAGGAACCTACCAGTAGTTAAAGGAATTAGGCAGAAGTAGGTTGTGGAGGAATTGTGTCCAGTAGCAAATAACAGAATATCTTATTAGTTGGGATTTTATTTTTCTGAAGTAAGTCCCTGTCTTTAGTTCAGCTACTCACATATGTCAAAGCTGAGGCTGAAGTGATTGTCTTTGCTTTTCTTCATGTTGCAGAGAGTCTACTAGAATGTCTGCACCATAAGGGCAGAGATAGTTGTTTTGTTATTGCTCTATCCCCATGGCTGGGAAGAGTGCCTGGTGCATAGCGAATAGTCATTATCCGACTGTTTGTGGCGTGGCTTATTGTAATGCCAGCTATCCTGTAAGAGCTCCAGGCAGCAGAAAAGAGGACAAGATGGAAAAGAAGAAATAACCTCTATGTTAAGAAAGTAAGACATTTTTGGAAAATCCATTGCCTCTTGCCCTGGAGCTGCCTTGGCCAGAACTCAGTGCTACCTACAAGAGAAGCCGGGCCACACAGTTTTCAGATTGCCGTGTTACTGCCATGCACACAAACGTACTCATTTTCTGTAAGTAAGGAAGAATGGGGAATGGACATTGAGTAGCAATCAAGAAAGTTTTTGATGGGCCTGAGGCAGGTGCATGCAGACTGAGTAACCATGCAAGTCCCTGAGCCTAGAGGGTGGGAGAGATGGTAAGACGGCAAGGTCAGGGCCATAGCAAAGGAAACCAGAGCAGCAGCTTCTCAGAAACCCAAGGAGAATCAGCAAAGAAACAGCCTGGTGGTAACCTGTGACTGAGTGCTGTCCGTGACTCAAACGCCTTGTTTACATACAATGCACAAGTGAAAAGTATAAACTCATGTCTAGTTTTTAGCTTGTCCTAGAAACCTTGGCGGATGCAGTTTTTTTTTTTTTGTAGTGACAGAGTCTCACTTTATCGCTCTGCGTAGAGTGCTGTGGCGTCACACAGCTCACAGCAACCTCTAATTCCTGGGCTTAGGCGATTCTCTTGCCTCAGCCTCCCGAGTAGGTGGGACTACAGGCGCTCGCCACAACGCCCGGCTATTTTTCTGTTTTGCACTTTGGCCGAGGCTGGGTTTGAACCCACCACCTTCGGTGTATGGGGCCAGTGCCCTACTTGATGAGCCACAGGCTCCGCCCAGGCGGATGCCGTTTAAAGTTATACTTTGACTGAAAAATGAAACAATAAGTTCTGTACACTGTAATGATATCTTATGCTTCATCGCTGAACTAATGTTACATGTCTCCACTTGACGTAAAGGGATGCATGCTTGCTGCCTTTATTAACTGAGGCTAAAGTAGGGATTCCAACTTAATGAATTTGGTGTTGACCACATAGCTCCAAAAACCCCAACATGGACAAAAATGGAGTTTCAACAATTGGCTTGGGCTGAGTTTCACTATCAGTCAATCAGAACTGAGGAGATAATGAACTGTTTAAATCAGACGATCTCTTTTCCTTATGAATTTTATGGTGTTTGCCTGTATACATCCTGCTCCTAAAACTTTGGTTGATGAAGCTGTCTCCATAGGTTCCTGTACCTTGTGTATGCCTGGAACTGACCCTAACCCTAACTCTAGCCCCAGCCCTAACCCTAACTCTAGCCCCAGCACTAACCGTAAGCCATGAAGCCAACTGGTGTCTGTCTGCGTATGATGAAACCCTTGAGGCTTAGACTAATTATCTCTGAGTTATTTTTGACAGATAATCCAAAGACCTCATCCCACAGGGCCAAATTTCTCTGTGTTGGATTACATTTTCCCTGCTTTGCTCAGCAGTAAACTCAGACTAATACTCCGATGATTCAGAATTGTTATTATTCATTTTTAATAATTTATTAATATTATTTTACTGTTGGGGAATCATTGATGTTATTTTTATTTTGTCAGCGCCTATTAGGAGTGGCTGCCACAGTGAAGTTGTTCTGGTTGAATATGGGGAAGTGAACATATGATTTTATATATATTTCCTTTTGTGATTCCATTAAAATGTTAGGAAAAGTATAGACCTTTATAGACAAAGAAAGCATGAGAGGAGAGAAGCGCAGTTGAGGGATGAAGATAGCTAATTCTCAAGCCCCCGTGGAGGGGCAGGGAGGAACCGTGAAGACATTAGTTGAGCTTCACTGCAGAACTCCCAAAAGACTCTGGAGCTGGAGGCCCAAGGTGTCGTTAGAGCAGTGATTTTCAACCAGGGTGCCATGAGAGGATCTTAGGTATGCTGTGGAAAATTTATTTTTTCCATCATTGTTTTTTTAATTAAATCATAATTGTGTACATTAGTGCAGTCATGGGACACAATGTGCTGACTCCATATACAATCTGAAATATTTTCATCAAACTGTTTAACGTAGCCTTCATGGCCTTTTAATCACTATATGAAGACATTTATATTCTGCATTTAGTAAGTTTCACTTGTACCCTTCTAAGATGCACCATAGGTGTGATCCCACCAATTGCCCTCCCTCAGCCTCCCCCCTCCCCTCCTCCCTCCCCTCCCCTCTCCCCTTCTCTCGCCCCTCCCCTCCCCTTCCTCCTTCCTACCCCTCCCTTGCCCCTTTCCCCCTATTCTTGTGCTATAATTGGGTTTTAGCCTTCATATGATTTAGGGCAGGGTGCCGTGAGACAATCTTAGGTATGCTGCGAAAAATTTTAAAGATCATTACTTAAATTATTTTCGAAGAAATTGAAAACATCCTAGGCTATAGTTGTCTTTCATTTTTCATATGCAAGTGTGAGTGATTATAAATTGGTTTCACAGTAGTACTGAGTACATTGGATATTTTTTTTTTCCATTTCTGAGATACTTTACTAAGAAGAATATTTTACAGCTCCATCCATGTAAACACAAAAGAGGTAAAGTCTCCATCTTTTTTTAATGCTGCATAGTATTCCATGGTATATGTATACCACAATTTATTAATTCATTCATAGGTTGATGGGCACTTAGGCTTCTTCCATGACTTGGCAATTATGAATTGAGCTGCGATGAATAATCTGGTGCAAATATCTTTATTGTCAAGTGATTTTTGTTCCTTTGGATATATACCTAGAAGAGGAATTGCAGGATCAAATGGTAAATCTATGTTTAGATCCCTGATCCTTCCAAAAGG
>CAUYRH010116395.1:0-28507 GCA_963574655.1 Perodicticus potto
TCTTCATATAATAACTGATAAAATGCCAGGAAGGCTATGTTAATCAGTTTGATGAAAATAGTTAAGATTGTATATGAAACCAGCACATTGTACCCCTTGATTGCACTATTGTACACAGCTATGATTTAATGATAAAGATAACAAAATAAAATAAAATAAAATAACATAAAATAATCAAGTTTTAATTAGGTAAAAGGATTTTCAAGACAGTCACAAAAGTTAAAAGGATGAAAAAGACAAATGCCTTTTTAATCTACAAAACTTAGAATGTAATAAAGCAACACTTCGTGATTTTTCTGAACATAGCATTGAGAGAGGGACAGTGACCTCCCTGTGTAGGTTTAAGTACAAGGTGGTCTTCATAGATACTAACTACTTCTTTAAATACTTGGTCTAAAAACTAGGTACGTGCCATCAAGGGAATGGCATTCAAGATGGGTCACGGTTAATCAGAACATATAAACAATAAGTGTATCACTGCAGATGGGTAATCATTCAAAAAACCTATGCTAGTTACCAGTATACAGGGACTGGACACACAAAACATCTTACTCAGGAAGCTCCCAGGCTAGCAGGAGAGACGGCCATGTAAAGAATTAAACCCAATAGCATGGAATCAGTTTCACATAATAAATTTATGAGAGGCAGTAAAAATGTCAAAGTAACGATACAGCACATGATAATAAATATCTGAAGAACTTAACTATTAGAATGATAAGGATAGCACCTAATTGCATATACCTTTTCAGTGCTAAAATGTAAAGGCATGTGGATACATAGGAGATTAAATTCACTCTACAGTACACTTCAATTACTGTAACACAAAACAGCTTTAACTTATGTCAGTTTTTAAATTCTAATTAAAAAAAAAAAAAACTTATGTTTTCTCTCACACTGCTCTCATTGGCCAAAAGGTCACAACCTGACAAATGTCACTGGGCATTCGTCATTTGCTATTTCTTTCATTTAGTGCAATCCTGAATGTTTAGGGCAAACATGCTTCTTTTTGCCCCACTGACTTTAAATTTTTCTATAACAAAGGAGTATGAACACAGAGACAGCTTCATACACATATCTAAATAGTTATGGTTTATTATCAACCTATAAGATTTCCTTCTAGTAATATCCAGGGCCCATTAAAGTATTTGATCCACCAGATGGCCAAATCCCAGTAAGATTATCTAGGCAGCACTATGTCCAGCTACTTTTCTCAGATTATTTTCTAGTTCTCTGCAGCTGGTCAGGGCCTATTAAGAGAGGTACTGTATCAGGGATTAAAACCAGGGTAGAGGCTCAGCACCCATAGCACAGTGGTTAGGGCACCAGCCACATACACTGAGGGTGGCGGGTTCAAACCCAGCCTGGGCCAGCTAAACAACTGCAACAAAAAAAAAAGGGTAGGCGTGTGGTGGGTGCCTGTAGTCCCAGCTACTTGGGAGGCTGAGGCAATTGCTTGAGCCCAGAAGTTTGAGGTTGCTGTGAGCAGTGATGCCACAGCACTCTACTGAGTGCAACATAGTAAAACTCTGTCTCAGGAAAAAAAAAAAACAGGGTACAAAATAGATGAATTTCCTAACACAGTCCCAGCAAGATTAGCTTTTCTAGGGACAGGGTATGGAGTCGTGTTTTTAATCATTTAGTTAAATGTTGCCTTACCTAAGGCAAATGAAGTACATATAATATAAAGAAATAATCCATCCCTTAAGTGAGGAGTTCCCTGAGAATCATGGTTGGTACACAGACTATTACTCACTCATGTTTTCAATGGCTGTTCACTGGATACCCTTTCATGCCAGGCTTTAAGAATACAGCTGTTAAGAAGAACTTCGCCCTCGTGGAGTTTATATTCCCATCGCAGAGACAGACAGAACAGAGAAAATCAATAAATTATTTAATAAATTTCAAGTGGTGATAAAAAATAAGGAAATAATAAAACAGAGAATGAGTAGCATATGAATTTTTTTCCACAGCAGGCCAGAGAAAACTCAAGAGTATGGAATGATGGGAAACGGTGATCAGTGTAAACATGAGGAGGAGGAGGAATCTGCAAAAATTGAGGGTAGTGACTGGTTAACTCCCTCTGCTCTCTTCAGCAATAAAAACCCATGCTTTTATAATGCCACCAAATTGTACTCTGCTGGAAGACAGTTCTCCCCAAGGACAGGTGGCATAATGGGAAACTGAACTTCAAAAATAATGAGTTGGTTAAATATGAGGGAAATACACAAACGGCTACTAGATATACTCTAAGTTTTGAAGTCATTCTCCAAAATTCAGAACTATAAAGAAATATTGGATTATCTTCTGATAACATCAGAAGTATAAAGAGATGATGGATTGCTGTGTGAATACATAATAATTCTATTTTTAATATCTAAAAAAGAGGCTTCCACAGGCTCAGAGGTGAGAGTGAGCTTGGCATATTTGAGATCAGAAAGAAGGCAAGCAGATCTGGAAAGGAGTGAGGGAAGTAGGAAAAGGAGGTGGGAAAAGGGGTGAGACAGGAGGCAAGGGCCAAATCAGGGAGGGCCCTGGGGCTATGGCGAGAAACATCAACTTGGTTCCAAGCATGATGGGAAGCCCCAGGACAGCCCTCAAACCCAGGGAGATGGAGTGAGACTCTGCCTCAAAAAATATATATATATATATATATTTGAGCAGAGGAGTGCTTGCCTTTGATTTGTATTTTAAAAGTCCATTCTGTCTGCTGTCTGGGGGACACACTGCAGGTGCAGGAACAGAAGCTGGCCATTGGCTGGAGGTGACAGCAGTGATCCAGCCAAGTGCTCAGGACACTTTGGCCTGATTTGCAGGTAACCGTGGTAAGATGTGATCTGATTCACAGTATGTTTCTTCAAACAAAAACTACAGTTAACATTTACTAAGTGCTCAGAGTTTCCCCTTTATTGCCTTATGTAGTATAAGAGTTCACAAAGGCTCTAATGGATAACACTCGAGGTTCATTTTACAGGTGACGACTCCAAAGCATAAACACTTGCCTCCTAAGCTCTCAGGTGCTCTGGCATAGCAAGACTTGCCGCTTTTGACAGCTCCTTTTTCCACTGCTACTGGTATCCTAGAATGGTGGGATCTCACCCTCACCAAATGAATGACTTCAAACTGCTATCTCTGGCCTTGGGTTCTTTCTACTCTTTGTAGGCAAGTGACTATAACAGAGCCCAGAACTGGATCACTTCTTTATTTCTGAGACAGAGTTTCACTCTGTCACCCTGGGTAGAGTGTACATGGCATCATGGCTCACAGTAACCTCAAACTCTTGGGCTTGAGCAATCCTCTTGCTTCGGCCACCCAAGTAGCTGGGACTAGTAGGCATGAGCCACTACACCTGGCTAGTTTATTATTTCATTTTAGTAGAGACAGGGTCTTGCTCTTGCTTAGGCTGCTCTAGAACTCCTGATCGCTCAAGTAATCCATACTCAGCCTCCCAGAGTGCTAGGATTACAGGCATGAGCCACCACATCTGGCCCAGAATCCTCTTTCTTACCATTATCCTACGTGGACTCCCAAACTGAATAATGACAACCACAATGAGTCAAATGAGGGACTTTCTACTTGGTAAAAATAACATGGTATTTCTACCTGTTAAGCTTAGAAGACTGCAATCAAGATAATGAATATTTAGCATCTGAATGAAATTTCACCCAATTTAATTAAAATGTCTAATCATTTCTGACTCATTGTACTTTTTCTGACTGTTTTACAGAAACTTATGTGCTTTCCTGTACTTTCTGTGGTTGCCATCTGTTTACCTTCCTGGTCTCCAAAATCTAGTTATTATTAGTGAATCACTAAATTATGATTGAATTCATATTTACCATACATACATTCCTAATTTTAATTACTATTGTCAAGTATATATTTTTTCCATGTAGGATTTGATACTCTCAAAGGAAAACACTATTTCTTTAAATAATTAATGAAGAATGATGTTTTATAAGAACTTGAAGGTGACTTTAGAATCATCCAGTACAGTGGTTGTCAACCCTGGCTGTACTTTAGAAAGTTTTGGGCAGTCCCATCCCACCACTCCAAACCCCCTCTCCTGCTCCACAACCAGACCAATTACATCAGAATCTCTGCAGGTGGGACCTGGGCAGTCACTATTTTTAAACACCCTGGGTAGTTCCAGCAAGCAGTGACGGTGCTGAACCACTGATCTAAACCAAGTTCCCCTCCAGAAGCCAACTGCTCACCATTTTCAAAGGAAAGAAAATGAGATCCAGAGTGGGGAAGTGACTTTCCAACTGCAAAGCCAATTTGAGGTGGAACCACAACTGAAACCAGGGTTTCCTAACTCTGGTTCAATCTGCATTCAGCATCTCCCAGACACAGAGGCATACAGGGGAACAGGAAGAGGTTTAAACAGTTGTAATGATTTTATCACTGGAGATCCTTTTCTTCTGATTGTCTTTGTGTCTTTACTCAACTGTCGAACTATTCTAGCTTAGAGCAAAGGGACCCTGAAAGGCCGTGACAGGACCCCTGCAGCAGCAGCACCAGCACCACCAATACCTAATGGTTGTTTTTGTTTTTTTTCCTCTTTCAAAGGAGCACCACATTAGCTAAAAAGCATACATTTGAAGACTTCAACAAACAGACTATTGAAAAGAAAAACTGCTCCATAGCTACACACAAATAGCCTCTGACTAAGTAATCCCATATTCTGGAACTTGAACTAAGAAAAGTAATCATGGCTATAAACCTATGTTTTGCTACATAACAATGTTTACTGCAGCATTGTTTATGTAAGAGGAAAGTGGAAACATCACAGTAATATCATGGAAGCATCAACAAAATTTCAAAATGTACCTTTACATTTTTAAAAGCTACAAAATGTACAACCTTATATTCCTGATTTAGTAAAAATAACTAAAATGAAAAAATACTAGAATAAGTGCATGGTTGGGTTGTTTTACTATCTTTCTCTGTCTTGTTAAATGTTCTATATTTCAAATTTTTCTATACACTGTATGTGTTTCATTTGAAAAAGTTATGTATATCTACCCAGAAGGAAAAAAAATCCTTTTATCATAAGGACACTTGCACTAGACTGTTTATCGCAGCTCAATTTACAATTGCCAAAATGTGGAAACAGCCTAAATGCCCACCAACCCAGGAATGGATTAACAAGCTGTGGTATATGTACACCATCGAATACTATTCAGTCACTAAAAATATGGAGACTTTATTTACCTTGTATTAACCTGGATGGAGGTGGAACACATTATTCTTAGTAAAGCATCACAAGAATAGAGAAGCATGAATCCTATGTACTCAATTTTGATATAAGGACAATTATTGACAATTAATCACACAATGGAAGTGGGGGAAGGGGAGAGCAGAGAGAGAAAGAAGGGAAGAGGGGGGAAGGGAAGAGCAGAAAGAGGGAAGGAGGGAAAGGAGTGGGGTCTTGGTGTGTGACACATCTTTGGGGGGCAAGACACAATTGTAAGAGGGACTTTACCTAACAAATGCAATCAGTGTAACCTAGTTCTTTGTACCTTCAATGAATCTCCAACGATTAAAAAAAAAAAAGTTACATATATGTCTTTTAAAAGCTGCAGGATAAAAAATGTACAGAACTGAATTTGATTACAACCTTGTTTGATAATTATGTCCTTCTGCTTGTCACCAGTATAAACATTTTCCCCTTAGACCAAGGACACCAGCTAGGAGCCCACTCTGAGTCACATTCTACAAGATGAATAAACATTCATAATGGTCAAATTAGAATTTGTCCGACTTCATTTATGAGACAAAAGTTAAGAAAAATGCTTAATGGCATAGAATTATACTGTTTCATGAAATTAGAGATGAACATATTACCAGAGTCCATCTTCCCAGTGTCCGAGTTATTTAGCAACGTGTACTAGCATGCTTCCTGTGCCAGGACTGCTCTAGGCTTGGGGAACTTAACTCCATACAAAAAAAATATCCCAAAGCCCTGATTCTCCTAGAGCTTACACTTTGGTGGGAGGAGACAGACAATAAACACGCTAATGGTCAAAAGGGGGTAAGGTGTGCTGCGGCGAAGCCGGAGGGCGTAGGTTACTACTCAAAGAACACGTCTAGGCAGTGCCTTCCTGACGAGGAAGCCAGTCCTGTGGGTGTCTGGGAGGAAGACCATTCCAGCATCTTTTTGATCAATGAAGGGAAAAGCATCTTTTCTCTTCCACTATTCCTTAGGTCATTTGGAATTACATTTCTGATGTGGGTTTCGTCAGTTCATGGCGACCGAGTAGTCAATGAGTACCTTCTTTGGAAAGTGGGGACCAAGAAAAAGAGACAGTTAAGGGGGAAAAAGGCATTTGTGTATGTCCACTGACAACACCTCCAGAAAATTTCAAATCTTAACCTTTGTAATAGCACATATGTGGATTATGACATACAGAGCCATTTATAACGGAGATACCAGGCTGAATCAGTTAAGAAACAAAACATTTCTTGAAAACATACTTACCTAATATGTGTACTCATTATATATCTCTACCTAGTAAGGCAATGAATGAGCTATACATTTATTACAAATTTATTTCTAATTTTTAAAAAAGTCTATTATTATAAATTATGTTCACACATTGAATATGAAAATGCTTAACACTCCAATGCACAAGCTTTAACTTTCTGACAAATAAAGCTTACTCCTAGAGAAAAAGTTTTTCTAAATGCCGCTACCTATTATGGAATAGGCAAATTAAAAAATACCTCTCATAGAAATCAATTTATAACCACAAATTTGAAAAGGTAAAAGAAATATAATTTTCTTCCTTTGTTACAGAAACAAATAAGAACTAGATCTAACCATAGTCATTAATTTTTTGGCTTTAATGTATAAAGTGCATTTATCCTACCATAAATCAAACTGCTGAGTGATGAATCCCTCAAACTTTAAAGTAAGAATAAAAGTCACATGTTACCTATAGACAAGGCTTCCATTTAATACAATCTCAATAATTTTGCATTAGTTGAAGAATAGTCATGTAGCACAATGCTGCCTTATTTCTCTGGGTGTTATTTTAACAAGAACCTCCAGAGCTGAGATAATATGAACAGGGTTTGAATTTCCTTTTAATTCCAGTTCAGCAACTCTCAATTTACATTATCATAGACACAAAATGCCAGCATCACTTCTGTCACTCAGCAATAAGTAAGATCCTCTTAGGGTATATACAAGATGAAGAATCTCTTCTAGAGATAAACTGAAGACTTTCAGAGGCTATCAGAATACTAAATTTTTTAGAATCCAAGTTTAATATCCAGAAAGGCAACGATAATGATTAAACTCCTTCTTTTTAAAAGTTGAGACTGATTTCTAAAGAAATTCACGTTGCATCAGAAGCACAATCAACCCTTTCTGAAAACTAAAATGAGCTATAAATACAAAGATCTAGGCTCTTTCTGGATCTTTCCAGATTTTGTGATCAGAAAATTACTTCCTTTTGAGAAACCAGAAGATTTTAAAGATGAGAAGCACCAGGAGAAATGAATATAGAATTCTTACTAAAGATTAGAAGACAGAAGTTAGGATTCCTTCCAAATCTCCCAGGACATGTTTCTTTGACCTGAATGTATAACCAAGTCATACAATGTCTTGAAATGCCCAGATCATATTAAGTTACACTGCCAAGAATGTTATTTAACACTTGGGATGAATTATGGCTTTTAATAACAGAGCCTGGAATTCTTGGGTATGGAATATCTGTCTGCAAGTAGACAGAGAAGTGAAGTGTTACAGCTTAGTGCAAAATAAATCAATACACATGAATATGCACACTAAGTGGACAAGGTGAGATTGTTTTAGTGTGGGAGAGCAAGGCCAAGCTTAAACGATAGCTTTTCTGTATGTACCTTGTAAGAAAAATGAAGTGGAAACCATGGCTCTTAAGAAATATGTTTCTTCAGGAACTAAATGATAGAGAATCATGCACTGTCAGGCTTGAGGAGGCCTTTAAGACATCACCTACTGGAACGCTGTGCGTGAATCCTAGGATCAGCAATTCCACAATGTTCCTGTTCACTGTCAATCTGAATGCCAGAGAAAGCTTAACCTTTCAAGCAAAGCTCTCCCATTTTTAATGCTTCTATCCTTATGAAGCATTTTCCTTTGCTGAACCAAGTCTGTTTTCATTAACTGCTCCTCACTGACCCTATTTTGATTCCAGAAAGCGAGGATGCCAAACACATTGACCTTGGGGTTGAGGCAAGGAACATAAATGAGTGGAGCAAGCCAAGAGCCAGACCATAAAAGGTGATGGGGACATGGGCCAACTGGAGAGCCCACTGCGCACCCACACAGCCAACCACTGCCCTGCTTCAGCTACCTCTGGCCACCCAGGAACACAGGCACCTGTCGCTAGGTTTTATGATTAAGAGAAGCCAGAAATTTGAATTTTAAAAGAACTATTCTGATTTGTAAATATATAAAGAAGACATTTTTAGAGTTCAAACAGCTCTTAGAGATCAACTAATCCAAACCTCACACTTTATAAATAATAAAACGGAGGGTAAGAAATCAAAAGGTAACTGACCCAAAGCCAAATGATTAATCAGAGGTAGGCCTGGGGGAGAAGCCCCAATATAAGGTCCCATTTCTTCCATTACAGAAATATGTTCCTCCAAGCCAACAATGCATCTAGACTCTGAAATAGGAGTCAGCCTTACATGACTTCCTGTACCTATGATGGAGTAATCATCGTCTACATCTAGCTTTACAGAACCTTTCCAAATTGAGAGGAAGTACGCGGCAGCAGTGACAAGTAAGGACTGTGGACGCTCTGCCAGGGTTTGTAAGCCCAGCTCCACCATTTCCCACCTGCGTGTCTGAGTTACCTCAGTTTGGCTCAGCTCCCTTACCTAGGAAATGAGGACAATACGGTATCTGTCTCATGGCAAGGGTCTCACGCTGTGAGACTTAAATTAATACATATACGAGTGCCTAGAACATCCCCAGTACAAGGAATTGGCATTTGCTCAATGTTATTACTACCCAAAGAGGGCTACAATATGCTAAAAAAATTAATCACATCACTTAAATGAAAACATAAGGAAAACTACACATATTCTACAAAATTATGAGTCCTTAAAAAAATTAATTAAATTATAGCTGTTTTCTTCCTTTACAGAGTTTAAGACAGAGGTAGCGTCTTCCGTAATTTATGTAATGGCCATGAAGGTAGCACAGACCTATGAATTAAACACTTAGCAGCCTCTTGTGGAAGAAAGACCCTCTTTAAACCTGCATTTTCACTTAGAAGAACTCTAGAATACATAGATCTATTCCCTTCTAGGCTCCTTCTTTCCAAGAGCTGAGTTTGTTGTCCATATAGTTACTGCAACTGCCTTCTCCCTTCCCTATCTCCAAGTTGCCATTCTGGACCAGGTCTCCCAAAAGTTCTTCCTAGACAGATGTTTAAGCTCCTCTTAACTATGTACTATGAACAGACAAAACATACTCTTTAAAAAAGGAAACAAAGAAAACTTCCTCAACATCACAACTCAAGTCGCAAACAGCCTGTATACCCCACTTACCATGTTTATCATATATGCCCTTGCTATAATTAGATGTCAATTTAAGCCCAGAGCAACTACAAATGCAACAGGAGAATCTTAAAAATGTTCATCAGTCATCAGAGAAGGAGCTGGAACACCCTGTCTCAAATCCCTGAAGCCACAAACATAAATTGGCATAACTGCCCTGCCCTCTAAAGTATGAAAGGGTAAATAAATAAAGGATTTTTTTGTCCAAGGATGCCAGGGCTTCAGCAAGCCCAGGGCATGATGATACACTTCATATATATTAATCCATTCAATTCAAACAACAGGTGACTGGGGTAGATATTATTATCCTCTGTATCTCAAATGAGGAAATTGAAGTCCTGAAACGTTGAATAACTTCTTCAAAGACACACAGTGAAAAAAAAAAAAACAAAAAAAAAAAACAAAGACACACAGTGAGAAAGTAGCAGAGCCAGGACACAATCCAAGTGATTGACTCTAGAGGTTACATGCCAAATTAACCGGTCCCCAAAACTGCCTCTAGAAGTTTCTGGTATCATCATTTTCCTAAGAGTACACTGAAAGAAAGTTCACAGGCAAGCATCAGCCCAGCCCCAAGGAAATAATTTGGGTCTCATTGTCTTCACGCACACCTGCGAGTTCACTTCTGGGGCACTTACCAGTGGGACGAACTCTCTCTTGTTGCTCTTGCACTAAGGATATGGTTCCTTGCATTCCTTTATAGGGAACACACAAATCTGTGGTCCGTGGACTTTTGTTTTGTTTTGTTTTGTTTTTTATTTTTGAAAACAAGGAGAGTCAGATTTTCTTTATTAAGCACTCTCCTTCTTGCTTCTCTAGGACAAAAGCGTTATGTGTTGAAAGTCCATAAAAGAACAAATAATGCCTGGCATGAGGGAAAAGGGAACAAAATGAAAAGCAGAAAAAAGAATAAAGAGGATATTACAAAGTGGCTATTAGTCATCAGGGAAATGCAAAGTAAAACCAAAATGAAGATACCATTTCACATCCATTTGAATGGACAAAAAAAATAAAAAGATAGATAATAACAAATGTTGAGGATGTGAAGAAATCAGAACACTCATACCATGCTGGTGGGAATGTGAAATGGTACAATTGCTTTGGAAAGCACTCTGGAAGTTCCTCAAAATATTTAACCAGAGAGTTGTCAGATGACTCTAAAATTCTACTCCTAGTTATAAAACCAAGAGAAATGTCCACACAAACGTTTGCACACGAATTTTCATAGAAGCACTATTAGCAACCAAAAAGCACCAACAACCTAAGGGTATATCATTTGAAGAATAAACAAAATTTGGTATATCCACACAATGAAATATTATCTGATACTAAAAAGGAATGGAGTACAGATGCATGCTATCACCTTGATGAACTTGGAAACATTATGCTCAGTGAAAAAGGCCAGTAACAAAAATGCACACATTATATGATTCCATTTATCTGAAATGTACAAAAGACGCAAATATAGAGAGACCGGAAAAAAGATTAGCTTTTGCCTAGGACTGGGGATTGAGGAATAATGGAAAGTAACTGTTTACAGGTACAAGGATTTCTTTTTGGAATTAGTGCTGACGGATGCACAACTTGGCCAATATATTAAAAGCCACTGAAGTGTATGCTTTAAATGAGTGAACTGCACAGTGTGTGAATTACATTTCGATAAATCTGTTATACTGGGATAAAACAAATAACTTGTAAAGTGAAACCACTCCTCTATCCCAGAAGAATCTATGGCTTTTGGAACAAGAAATAACTGCAGAAATGATAGAAACTCAAAATCATTTAATGAGAAGAAAAAAATTATAAAAATGAGCATATGGAAAGGAGAAAAGAAAACTTCTATTTAATTAAATTTCAAGATATCGAATCAACCAAATGCATTTATTCAACATGATAGATTGCATAGCTCTAAATCCAGACGGCTTTACCTGGAATCTAGCAGTTCAAAAAATAAAGGATCTAGAGAAGAGGTGATATAATGTTAGCTTTTGCATTATTTTTAACTCCTTGAAAACGGAATTTAAAAGTTTTAAAATACAACGATGGTCACCCCAGATCAGAAAATAAGAGTATTCGATTAGCAGCTAAAGTGCACATGGTTTCCTAAATTGAATTTAGGTATCTGGCTCAAATTTAACTAGAAAAAGTAAAGCCTTCCTTCCTGTTCTGGAGCTAAGAATAAAGCACTGACAGCCAGACTGGGGTTCACAGATCTAGGCAGAAGAATTTCAGCGTAAAGTGAAGGGGTTCATCGCGTATTTTCTTCTAATAACTCTAGCAGAAACCAATGCAGTTTCTGACTAAAGTGAATTCTGAGTCTCCCAGTGTGGCAAAATGTCAAAAGATAATATGAAGTTTTCTGGTTATTAGCAGACAGATACAGCATTAACATATTTTTGAAAACCAAGAATAATTATATAGTAGAGAATTTCCTTTACATTTGTTTAGCCTTTGACTTTCAAACTACATATTACTAAATGTTTTACGCCCTCTCTGTCCTAATCAAGCATCATTTGTGTGGAAAATCGACTTTAAACTGCTTTCTTTCAGAGTGAGAGCCATTAATTGATCCAATGTGTTGGCAGTTCTAGAGGATCCTTTTAGACAGGCACAAATGATGCCTCTTATCTTGCATTCAAAGTGGCTTGAGTTTAAGATTTCATGCATATGCACAAAGAAACAAGGAGAGAATCCTGCAAAATCAGTTAACAATCTACTTGGAGTTTAAAAAAAAAAAAACCAAACCTCCTTCACACTCCCCTCCATGGAGGTTTTAGACATTAAGTAAGATGTTTAACAATACTTTACATGACTTAAGAGCTCTTCCATAGTCCTAAACATCTTCAAATATCAAAGTGTAAGTAGTGCTCCCCTGACTCAAGGTTGGAGTACAATCTTTTCCCTTAGAAAACTGTTGAGTTAAAGAAAACATACCAAATATTTCTAAAGTGCTGTACTGTAACTTTTCTAAGCTTCTCCTCCTCTTCACGAATTAGCACACTGCATTTTTCTGGCCCGTGTTTTAGAAGTCTGGAACATTTCCCCTCCCTACCTGTTTGTGTTAACGTTGACAAATTTCCTTGACTAAACAGCTGGTGTTGATTACTAGAGGCAAACCAATTGAATATTTCACTAATAGGTGACATGAGCTCTCAGCATGGAAACTGGCCCCCAAACAGAACGCCCTGCAAAAGTAGCCAAAGCTTGGTGTTCCATTTCAGCAGTGTAACTATTTATTAAAATATAGCTTTGAAAAAACAGTATTTTTTGATTAGGAGACTACATTCAGAAAGTGTTTCTGTCATTTTTCAACCCCTCTCTCTTCCCACTGGAGGCCTCAGCCTCAGCCCAGGAACTCCTCTGGGGGAGAAGAGCCCACTTCTGAGGCATATAAACAAACACAAGTAGCAACCCTGAGCTCAAGGAGGCAAGTGTCTGCTAAAACCAGTAGCTTATGGGCTTATGCTGACAAGCCTGGACAGGGCTTTTTCTTTTGGGGGTGAGTTTGGCGGGGGGGATGTCTCTACCACCATGGAAACATGGTCTATGTCAGGCACAGGTTGTTACTGAGTTGGAGGACAAGAAATACTATTTACAGCCCTGGTGCCTGCCAACATCAGGAAAAGCTTATTGTTTCTAGACTGAAATCACCTCCTTCTCAGAAAGAAAACCTTCAGCATATTAAATTAACTCCCCAATTAGGCAAATAATGCAAAACTGGAAAAGTAGTTATACAACTTTATAGCCACCAAGCTCTTCGTGGCTTGCTGAAGACTGTTACTATTTACCATCACGCCCGCCTGTCAGTTTCTCTGGATGACAGCCCGGCACAGCACAGTACTTACAGTATTACGTATGACGTGCCTAAACCAGAGGGGGTAACTCCTAATCTCCACAGAAGAGCTGAAACCTGACTAGAAGGAGTAAGTTCACAGCGGCGAGCTGCCAGCAGGTAACCCTACCCACCTCCGGATACACAAACGCCTGCATCTGGGGTATTACCTGATGCAGGAGTATATTCTGACCCGAGTATAGAGCTGAATTATCAGCTCTAATAGTTCTAAACAGGTACGCGGCCGGCCACTAACCCGAGAACAGTATTAGAGCCCTGCACTCCAATCCCCATCTTCCAGGTCCTCCTTAGAAAAGTTAGGCCACCGCCACAAGCCCCGGTCCAAGTGGCGCTATGTCAAACTCTCCTGTATCCTTCCACGCTCCGCAATACAGTTCATCCACTCCTCTTTGTAAGCCCCCCAAAGTGATGCGGGGCAAAACTTAATAGGTCCAAGGGACCGAGATGCGTCTTGCACATTGCACGGACTTCCCAGAAAGGTGCTGGGAGGCAGGCTCTGGATCCTTCTAGGCACTCCCTTCCCCTCCGCCCGCGCGGGGCCACTCACCTGCATGGGACATGGTGATGGTCTCGTTGGTGTTGGAGCCCACGTTGAAGATGACCACGGCCGAGGCGTTCTGCAAGAACGCGTTCCGGATCTTATCCCTGTACGTGCAGTTGCCCTTGGGGATGAGGGCTATCCAGTTCTTGCTATGGGTCGGGGCGGCGAACTTGGTGTTGGGGTCGCAGGCCAGGCGGTCGTGGACCGAGCTGGCCATGACCACCTCGCCGCGAGCGTCCTGCTTGGGCGAGTGCTCCCCGTAGCGCCCGCACTCCGTCTTCTCCGTGTGCAGCTCGGCGCCGCCGCCCGTCCCCGCTGCCCCGGGGTCCGGCGCGGACTCGGCGTAGGTGATGTTCACGAAGGCGGTGTACCATTCCTCCTTCTCGGCCACGGTGAAGTCCAGGCAGAGCAGATGCACGAAACAAAAGGAAAGCAGCCATGTTGAGAGAGCCAGACTGCGGCACGCTCGGATGAGAGACATTGCCATCTTTATCCGCCGGGGCCCCCTCCCCGCCCCCCGCGCCCTCCCTCCGCCCCGTCCCTCCTCCCCAGGCCCGGCCAACCCCGGGCTAGCCGCTTGTCCTCCTCGAGCTCACTCCCGGGCCCGAGGGGCCGCGGCCGGGACGCACGGGCGCTGCGGGGACGGATTCTGGGAAAGTGGATCGCCTCGGCCCCCTTCCCTCTCAGCCGAAACGAGGCGGTTGCATTTTGCTTCTTGGACGCCCCGGGGGCGCCGCAGGAGGGGCACGCGGGGCTTGCGGGGTAGTCCGGCTGCGGAGTAGCCTGCTCCTTTGCCTGGCTTCTGCTTCTCTCATAGGGGTAGCAGGGGGCCCGGGCGCTTAAGGGGTGGCTGCTCTGCGCCCCCCAGCTCCGGTTGGGGGCGGGCGCGGTGGATCGGAGTCTGGGGTGCTGCCGCGGGTGTCCCGGCCGCAGCCGCGGAGCGCTGGGACGAGCGGGTCCAACTGCAGCGGCGGCGGCCGCTACTGCTGCGCGCGGGTTCCCTCGGGCTGTGGGCGCTGCGCTCCTGGTCTCGCCGGGTGGCTGCGCTCGGGCACACACACCGGCCGGGGAGGGGCAGGCTTGGAGGAGTGGGAGAGAGCGGGCAGAGAGGAGTACGCGGTCCGTGTGTGTATGTCTGTAATGTTTGTGTGTGTGTGATGTGTGCGTGCAAGGAGGAGCTTAGTGTGATGTCAAAGCTTTGCTTGCCATGCTCACTTGGTCTCTCTATCTGGGCCGCAGCGACCCCTGCCGGGGTTCAAATTCAACATCAGTCTGTGACTTGCTCCTGGTGGGAGGCAAAAGAGGGAGCCCTTTGACCTCTGAGTTCAGAAATAACTTCCTGAGCTTTATATATAGCGGAACATATGTGCCTTTCGTAAACAACTCTCCCATTTGCAGGAAGAACTGCACTGAGCTCCCTAATAACCCGTCCTAGAGCCAAAATGTACAGCTAGTTAGCATCGGGGTCCTTGCAACACCACTTCTGGGATATTAGGACAGTGGCTACCAGACCCCACTCAGACCAACGCCCTGCTGCAGACTTCCTGATTCAGTAGATCTGGAGCAAGATCCCCCCGAATTTGTATTTCTGACACGTTCCCGGGTCGTGCTAATGCTGTTCCTCTGTGTAAGAATCCGCTTCTTGCCTCATGCCTCGAAGAAAACATGAGAGATTTGTTTTCTTATAGGATAGGTGTTTTCTAACTCTAAAAGAAAAGAAATTGGGCTAGAGAGTTCTCTACTGTGTTTATTCTGGTTGTCATGACTGGAACAGAGGACTCACCGTGTCAACAGACAAGGGAGGTTTGTTTGGGTTACTGTTTACAGAGTGCGCTCCAGTTGTGCATAGAGATTACACCTAGTCAGCAGAGGGTACAGTCCCCTAGGACTTACAGTCTACTTATACCCGTGACACCACACAGTTTCTTACCAGTTAAATATTTGAGTGGTTGTTATCCCTTCTCATCAGGTTCCCTTGGCTTGAGACACCTGCCACACAAAGTCTCTAAAAATATTTGTCTGATGGTTTTCAGTTACTCACATTGTATCTGACACTCTGAGAACCCAGGACCCAATTCATGATAAAAAAAATCACAAAAGTCCACCTTTTTCCTGGGACTTTATCATGTTCGCCACATTCTATGAATGAATGTTCACCAGTACAATTTTTCTTTTTCCAGCAGCAGTGCAGACTGTTAGGGGAGAGCATAGAGCCCCAGCTGTATCCAGATTAGAAGCAGGCACAAGAAGAACTAGAAGAATTTGTCTCTATGGTATTTGATGTTCTGGATTTGTATGTGTTTTTACCTTATTAATTTTAGGAAATAGGCTTCTAGGCCATTGGGACAGTGCTTTTTATAGAGCCTAATGCCAAGGAGACAAAAATGGAGACTACCTGGCTGCTGGTTCCTGAACCACCAGAGATCGGAGTGAGGAGTCTATTGCTAGAAAATCCCAGCTAGGTTCTGAACAAATGTCTGTAGCAAGCCACAGCGGTTTCCCAAACCTCTCTATCACTTAGTAATTTTTTACATTTGCAAGACTTTCAGAATCTATATTATTGAGAATGTATGACTATCCCTTACCCTTTATTTCCTTTAGAAAAGTTAGGAGCTGAAGAGATGACAGGGTCAAGGAAGCAGCATCCTGACTGGGAGATTGCTTAATTACAGGGCCTTTGGGAAAATAAGTAAAATACTGAGTGAAGTGGAAGCCAAGTTACTTACTTGTGAAGAAATTTACAAATATGAAAGGAAGCTGTAAACCACCCTGAGGCATTACATTGGATTAACAAGTATAAAATCTCCTTTTTTAAACGACATAGACGTGTGCATATATATGTGTGCACGCACACATATACCATAGCTCTCCCCACGTGTATATGCATCTGGAAATGTACAAAGTGAGTGTGTAACCTCTCGGAGAGAAGTGCTCAAAGCATTATGTGAAGATGAAAGGACATAAGAGCTAACTGGAAAGGGCTTCCGTTGGCCAGTCTTGGACAATTTGAACATCAAAATAACTGATGAGTAACTGATTACAAACTATAGAATAAACATGAGTCAATGCTAATATTAAAAAGATAGTATAAATGGGAGAAAGAAGTAGAGCTCTTCCTTAGAGTAGAAATGTCTATTAGTAAGGGTTAATGGAAGCAGAAAGTCACCACTTGACAAGATTGGTGGTTTATTTAGACAGGAGTCCTCAGTGAACACTAAGGTTGGTGAGTGGGTGTTTGATATGCAGATGAATGCTAGCTTACTCTCAAAGTGTTATGTGAAAAATATTTACTAATTACAAGGGGTAGTTGGTGAATTTATTGAAGGAAATCCTGAGAGACAGCAAGTTGACCATGGTGATCATGGTAAACATAAGCAGCTGTAGAACAAGTCACACCATGTGCCTCTTGATGAGATGCCCTGAGAAGATCACATCATCCTTCCTGTCACATGCCTGCCAACAATGCGTGGCCTGGTTCCAGACATAGGGAAACACTGATGGACCCAGGGTGAGAAGTACCTTACAAAATGAAAGGCCTATGCTCTTTAAAACTCTTAAGGTTAGTGAGGAACAAACAAAGACAGAAGAGTGAACCAATCCACGTTGAAGAGACTGGAGAGACATGGCAACTAAATACCACAAACATCCCAGATTGGCTTCTGGACAAGAAAGGAAAAGTTACCAGTTGGAAAACATGGAGTGAAGTCTATGAATCAGTGAACTTATTTTATTGGTGGTGATTTCCTGCTTTGGATGTTTATATTGGAGTTGTTAGAGGAATAGCCTTGTGTCAGGGATATGCACACTCAGGTATTTACCAGTGATGAGACATTCTGTCTGCAACTTGCTCTTAAATAGCTCAGGAAAGAAAATACTGATTATCTATAAAATCTTGGTTTCCACCAGATACACTTTCAGAGAAATCAAACCCATCTCATGATTAAAAAAACAAAGTCAAAAGGCCACTTCTTTGAGAGGACATAAATATGTGTCTGGCTTTGTGCTAATGACTTTCCTCCAGCATTACTCTTTTTTAAATGATTTTTTTTTATTGTTTGGGATTCATTGAGGGTTCAAAAAATTAGGTTACACTGATTGTATTTGTTAGGTCAAGCCCCTCTTATATTTATGTTCTGCCCCCAAGAGGTGTGTGTGCCATACACTATGACACCCGTCCCCTCCCTTGTTCCCTCTCTCTGCTCTCTCATTCCCCCAACCCCCACTTTGTATTAGCTCATCTACTGCCTTCATATTAGAATTGAGTACATTGGATTCTTGCTTCTCCATTCTAGTGATGCTTTACTAAGAAGAATGTGTTCCAATTCCATCCAGGTTAATATATAAGATGAAAATCTCCATCTTTTTTAATGGCTGAATAGTATTCCATGGTATACGTGTATCACAGCTTGTTAATACATTCCTAGAGCGCTACTCTTTTTTCCAATGACACTTCTCAAGTCACTGAGCCTGTCACCCCTCCTAACTCTGTAACATTCTTATAGATAAAGCATCTCTGTATTTCATTTTATTTAATTAACAATATTTATTAAGCACCTATAAGGCATTAGTGTTCCAGATACTGAGTTTACAACTGAGAGCAAAACAGATATATTTCTTGCTCTCATGGAGTTTATATTTGGGGTTGTAAAAAAAGCAGACTTTTTTGTTTTAAGTTTTAGATTATGTCAGATAGTAACAAATGGCGTGAAGAAAAAGGCAGCAGAGTGTGGGAAGGGGCCTGTTTTACATGAGATATTATTTTCTGTCAGGGCTAGATGCTCTAACTGAGGTGACTTTTGAACAGAATCTTGCAAGTGGATATTTTGCGGACGAGTTTCCCCAGGAAGTGGGAACCATAAATGTAAGCACGGTCTGAGGCAATTGCATGTGATGTGCTGAAGAACAGCAAGGAAACCTGAAGGACGGAGATGAGTGAGAGAAACAGAGACTGAAGGAGATGAGATGAGAGACCTGGGGAGGAAATAGGGTGCGGCCTTGAAGTCCAGGTTGAGGACGCTTGGATGTTATTCTGAATGAGAACCATTCTGAATGGAAACCGTTGAAGATCTGGGGACATGGAAATGTACATTGTCTGATGTGTTTTAACAGGTTTATTCTGACTATTCTGACTATCAATCTAGAAGTAAAGAGAACAGTAAGGAGCTAGAATGGGAGCCTTCTGTGGTTCAGGAAACGGGGTAATGACTTGTGTCAGGAAGGTTGCAATGGGCAATGAACATGGTGAGAAGCTGGATCCTTAAGAGATTTCTTTTGCTTATCTGTGGTGTCAGATATCACGATAAGTATGCAGGGATTTTTTCTTTTTTTATTTTGCTAATCAACTTTCCTTAGTGTTTGTGTATATAATGTGTGACTCAAGGCATCTTTTATTCTTCCCATGTAAGAAAGAAGAAAAAAATGTTGGACACCCCTTTATCTAAAGGAATTCTACCTTAGACTTTCAATGAATTATAACATTTGAAAACACAATTCCTCATGTACATACATATTTTAATGGTTTAATAAAAATTTTATGCAGAAAAGTTTCAACATAGAGGGTTTGATCCCCATTATATTTTTCATGTTAAATTGATTGAATGAGTACATTTTTTACATTGATACCTGCTCAGTTCTGTTTATGACTGAAAGGGGAGAACATCCTTCAAAATATATTCCACTTTAATTAAATGGGGAAAAAAATCTTCAAAATATAATAGGGGATTCCCATTACCTTCATATTAAGGGCAACATTATTTTTTAAGTTGATTTTCTATGGAGTAACATACTATGATATTTACTTTCCTATGTTCTATCCTAAAGATATTTTCCTCTTCTTGGTCTTCTCTATTTGTCTGATGGGTAGGTACAATGTTCTCCCAGAGGAATGGAAGCTTTGATGCCAGACAATCCAGGATTAGAATCCCGGGTGCCAAACTCTGCTGAACTGTAATTTTCTCTTTAAAACTGGAGAAGTATGAAGAATCCTCAAAGAGTTAAATGTAGACATTCCATTTGATCCTGCCATTCCATTACTATGTATCTACTTGGAAGAAAATAAATTATTATACCGTAAAGACATTTTCACTAGAATATTCATTGCAGCTCAAGTCACAATTGCCAAGACGTGGAAGCAAGTCAAGTATCCATCAACCCATGAATGGATTAATAAATTGTGATATGTGTATACCATGGAATACTATTCAGCCATACAAAGATGTCGACTTTACATCTTTTGTATTTACTTGGATGGAGTTGCAACACATTCTTCTTACTAAAGTCTCTCAAGATGGAAAGGCAAGTATCTAATGTACTCAATACTAATAGGAAACCAACAGGAAAACAACTATATGCCCATACAAGAGAATAACACAGGTGTATTTGAGTCGAGGCAGGAAAGAAAGGGGAAAGGGAAAGAGGATTGCTAAACTCTCACCTGATGGGCACATTGTGAGGGTGTACAGCACACTCCTTGGATGAAGGGCTCAACTACTACTTGAACTTTACCTTAAAAACCCAAACAATGTAATCCAGTCATTTGTGCCTTCATATTAATCTGAATTTAAAAAATTCTATGAGCTAAAGGAAAAAAAAACAAAAACCTGGAGGCTGGGTGCAGTGGAGGCTTGCACCTATAAACCCAGCACTTTGGAAGGCTGAAGGAGGAATATTGTGTAAGCCTAGAAATTTTAATCTGCAGTGGGCTAGGAGCCATTATATTCCAGCCTGGGGGACAGACCCAGACCTTATCTTGAACAAAAAGAAAAGAAAAGACAAAACTGGAATGATTACATCTCCTCCCTGGACTATTGGGAGATTCTGAAGGTTATCTATATTTCACAATTAAAAGAGGAAGACAGACTCCAAGGAGAGGTCAGGACAAAAAGAGTCTAAAAATTGTGATGTCCCTAAAATTTAAAGGAAGCCAACGTTTCCGTTTGTTGATATGTCTGTGTGGTTGCCCTCTCTTCTATGTTCCTTGATGGAAGGAGCCCTGACTTATTCCTCTGAGCTGATGCATGATGCTCAGAGGAATAAGACAGGGCTCCTTCCATCAAGGAACATAGAATCCAATTTTAGAGACAGATATGAATTGCAAAGGCAGAGTGTGGTAATTTTTAAAACATACATAGAAGAATTCATTGAGAGTAACAATTCAACATAGAAATTAATAAATACAGGGATGTTCGAGCCAGGTGATTTTGCATCACAATTAGTCCAGACAGCCTTACACAGGACTAGGCTCGCAGAAAAGATACCCCCCTCTTGGTTCTATTCTAGGTGTCTGTTGCAGTGTCTGGCCCATAAGCACCATCAATAAACGTGTTGAATACAATGAAGAGCTGCAATTTTTGAGCCCTTAATGTATATGCAGACACTTTTTTTTTTTTTAGTACTTTATATAGACAGTCTTATTTCATTCTCAGGATGACTTTACGTGTTCATTGCACAAATGTAAAGAAGTGGAGTAACTTGCCAGAGGTCATGAAGCTAACAGGAGTAAGTCGGAATTTCATTTCTGCGAGTCTGGCTTCAGTTGTGGTCTTAAGGGCAAAGCTACCGGCACTGGAAGTCTGTTTGTCTCAGATACTCACTATTTTGTGTGTCTTGACTGATTGGGAATTTCATTTCTTTTGCCTTTGCCTAATTCCTTTGTTCCCCAGCTCTCATCTGTGCCTTTGCCTCATTTTTGTTTTCATAGTGATCTTTTCTTGCCCTTGATGGTGAGCTGCATTGCTGCCTTGAGGCCAGATATTAGCCATACTGGGAAGGTATAAGAACTTTCAGAGTCCAACAACCCTGTGACTTCTCTGGTATGAACTGCAGATAGAAATGGAAGTTTATGGAAAAGTTTTTATGGAGCATGTGCATGAAACTAATGATATATTAGTTTGCTCCTTGTTCTGTTACTTCTCAAATTTCAGAACAATAGACTACTTAGCTAAAAATAATCTTTTTTTTTTCTTTTTTTACTCCTTTGACTTATCAAATGACTTCTTTCTATTTCAGTCTTTGATATAATTTTGACATTTAATTTGGGCTTCTTTGCTTTCATCATAAACTCTTCCTAACCAAGTTTATGTCATAAATATTTTGAGGGGCTAGATATGGAAAGACAGCTTAGAAAAACTCATTTGGGACTTGAGCCAAAACCAACAGAAAACTCTTTACCATGATACATCTGTTTTCTTTTTTCTTTTTCCTCTGATTTCTCCACATACTTGTTTCTTTTTATTGTTGTTGTTGTAAATCATTATTTTTCATTGAGTACATTTTCAAAACTGGCTGCTTACTCCTGCCCCATATTCTTTTTAAGATCATTTTGTCCTTTTTCACCAGAAAGCTGGAATGGGGGAGATAAAATCTACAAGCCAAGACATTCCGAGTATTGCACACTGACCAGCACAGCTGTTAGACCCCAAGCATTTTTAAATTATAATTTGTCAGAATTACTGGAAGGAAGAGAATGTGCCCTTTCTATTTGGATGTTTAGAAGGATGCTTTGGCAAATAATTTCTCTTTACAATGAAGCCCATTGCCACAGGGTTGATGAACAACAGTGTAGCACAACCGAGGGAGACATCCTTAGGCCTGGAAAGCACAGTTGTCAGAGTTTTAATCCCAGCTCTGGGCCTGATTTGCTATTTAGGTCAAGGCTGCAGCATGACCACTTATTTTGTCATGCTTCACTACTGATGCTAATTCCTAAACATCCATTGAGCTATAATGACACAGAGTCAGTCACAAGACTATAGCACTAACATGTTTCCATTGACTGATTAACTACTTAGTAAAGGCACTGGGAGGGAATGGGGGCGGGACTAGGAAACAACGTTCATTAATAATTTCCCATAAACCAGGCCCGGTGTCAGTTTTCATAGACGTTATCTAGATTGATTCTTTGCCACACTGCTACAAATGCCTACTGTGAAAGCTCAGAGCAGTCCCTTCCTGCTACAATTTGTCCTCAGTAAAATGAAGATGTTGAAATTGGTCATGTCCACAGAACTTTCTGACTATAACTTTCTTTGGATAGTAATTTTTTTAATGAGGTAATTTATATTTCCATTTCTGATATTAGGCTTGACTTTGTTAGGGTCTTCGCATGGACCTGGAGAACTTACTTAGAATTTCTAAGAGCCATTCTACACTCATAACAGAAGACCTGGCTTTCTCTCTCTCACCCAACCCCCCTTTTCTGGAAAAGCTTTCCTATTTGAGCATGTTAAGAATGAAACTACAAGAAAGATGACCCAAGTGTGTCCAGTCAGCTCGTCCAGCTCCATCATGGAGAGCATTAGGGTGACAAAAGTTAAGGATGATTCCCTTCACACCATCATTATTATCTTTCCATTATAAAAGGTGGTACTACTGTGCTGATCTGTTAGACTGTGAGGTAAACTTCACAACGGCCTCTCCAGGAAATCCTTGTGTGTTTCTCCAGCATGTTCACTTTCCCGCTCCCTTTTGAATATTTCATACCTTCCCCACACTCTTTATAAATTTTCCTACTCTCAGCCTATGATATCATAACAAATTTTATTTGGAAAAGGAAACCTTCAAAATCAAATTCCCCATCTTCCCACTCTACTTGATCCAAAAGTGAAGCTACCATTACATTGATTTATTCTCCCTTGTTGTTTAAGTGGGGAACAGGCCCTCCAGACTCTCAAGGCCAACTCTTCTGCTTTTCTTCAGAATCTTGCCCCCTCTTGCCTTCTCAGGTGTCCCCCCCACCCCAACCCAGCAGTTCCGTTCAACTGGAGCCTTCCCATCAGCACACAAACATGCTCCTACCTCTCCTAAAAAGAACCTTTCCTGCCTGCCTCCCAAGATACTACCTCATTTCTTCTCCTTTTTTATAGCAAAAGTTTTCAAAATATTGGTTATAGAAATTACCAGTCTCTTCTGTCCTCCACTTGCTGTATTCTGGGTCCTGCCCAGATCACTCACTGAAACTTCTCTAGTCACCACTAATTTGCTAAATCAAATAGAAACATTTCCTTTCTGGAATGCTCTTGCCCTCACCCTTCACAGGGCTAATCCCTCTTCCTTTGCTTTAAATGATGCCTTCACAGAGATACTTCCCCTGCTCCCCACCCCCCAATAAATCTCCCTTCAATTGTTGTATTTCACACCTCTTCTTTGTTTCTCTTACAGCATTTAATTACAGCATGCAGTTATTTTGTCTATATACCTGTTTATTTGCTTTTTATTCTCTGTGGCACTTGAACAGTGCTTATTGAAATCAGGGTTCAGAATTCTATGTTCAAGGCTTAACGAAGATTGGCTCATAATAAACCTCTGTTAGTATTTCAAACTGATTAGCAGAAGTTGCTAAGGGAAAAAACAAAGTATGTGGGAGACCAAAAATCCTTACCATATTATATATACTGATACGTAAGTTTCATTCTTTTTATGGGAACTCCAACTCCCTCTTTACTAGGTAAGACTGTGATCTGTAATTAGATGCATTTACTCAAAAGCCATTATTCCAGAAATGTAATTCTTATCCTCCAAGCACCTATCAGATCTACTTGTCAGCAACTGTGCCATATTGATAAACCTGTGGCTCAAAGGAGTAAGGCGCCGGCCCCATATGCCACAGGTGGCAGGTTCAAACCCAGCCCCGGCCAAAAACCGAAAAAAAAAAAAAAAAAAGAGTGTATTTGATTGAAGTGGTCTATACCCGACAGTTGTCTCTTTCCATTGCTTTGGGGTCAGGTTCCCAGTGACTCTTTGCTTTTGAGAAGCCCAGTCCAGTTATTTGAGAGTGAGCATGAACTCTGTGCAGGAGAATTCCCTGGAAATCAGACTTCTTGACTGATGAGCTCAATTTGCAATTTGATGTTTATTAACGACTTTTAGAAACATAAATGCTCTTAGACACCAGAACATTCAGGACAGAGATTATTTATTTCCTCAGTGAGAAAAGATAAAGATCAACTAATTATATATATGTTTTTTTCTTAGAGAAAATTTAAGAAAAGAATACTTACTTCTTAGGACTAAGGACTCCCACTAATAATTTCTACATGGTTTTCCTAAATACTAGACAAGTGTTATGAAAGTGAGGACTCTTAACTATATTTCCTAAGACTTAGAAAAGGTTGGCACATAATAGATTCTCAACAACTGTATTCAGGAGGAAGGAAGAAAGGAAGGAAGGAAAGACAACCGAGCCTGTTGAATGAATCAAAGCAACCCCAGTTACAAAAAGTATGACTTCAGCTAATCATGTAAATTGGATAATAGAATATTTACATCTGTAGAACAGATTGTTTAGGCAAAAGAACAGCACAGGCTCTGATCTGAACTTCATGTCTAGAAATTTCCCAAATGACTGAAATATAATACTGGTCATTTAAGACGTTAACTTCACATTTACATTTCACCTATTCCAGAAAAATAATTGGGTATAGTTTTATAAAGTAAAACACAATAGAAAGTAGGTCAGCGAAAGTAAGAAAGAAAACTAAATCAACTAATTGGAGTGGAAATAAAAATGTGGCTAGCACATGAATATATTACTTATTGCTCTTAAAAGATTAATTTGGTCAGATTTTCATAAGACATAAAAGACAATATATTGGAATAAAAAGGAGGGGTTTTTTTAATTAAAGAACAAAGACAATTTATCTATAGAGATATATTTTTCTTATAACTGATTTAATTGTATTTACAACATTGTGCTTATTATTGCTACATAATAATCAATGTCTCTAAACCTTATTTTTTTCAAAAAGCACATCTATGTTCAAATAGGCATTTCTACAATGACTCTTTATAAAATCAAAGAAGTAAATGGAAACGTAATGCAATAGAGGCACTTCTGTAAAGCATATGAAATGGAGATAATAAGGGTATCTGCAAAACAGAAAGGCTAAAATTCCCTACTGTAAAATGCGTGGGACAGTGACCTCCTCAGAGCAAGCACAAAGTAAATATTAGCTATTGCTGCTACGACTTACTACTATTACACTATTACATCTGTTTCTCGGGCATTACATGAGGACCCTAAACGTGTAATTATTCCTATGCTGCTAAAGCAAATATTATAGTTGGCAAGGACCCACTTCTAGATACTCATCAGAAGAAAATAGAAATATGTCATATGTACATACACACACACACACACACACACATACTGTGTGTGTATGCATATCTATCTCTCTAGCTAGCTATAGGTCTTGGGGATTTATTTATATAAATTCAGATTTAGATATATGACCAGTCTGCATGAGAGCATAAAATATGGGTTGTTTTCAGACTTCAACTTACTTCAACCTTAATTCTCAACTCTCAGTCCATATCCCGAGATTTAGTGGTGATGATAGTTGTCGGGGGGAGGACAATCGGAGCACTCCATGTAGCTCCAGATCTCAAACTTTGGAATAAATCAATATTCTCAGCCTCGGCTACACATTAAAATCACCTGGGATGGTTTTTGTTTCCTTCTCTCTCTCTCTTTTAATAACAATGCAAAGAACGTAACATTCACATTGTCAAATAAGACTATGTCTATTATAGAATGCTTTGACTCTGAGGCTCAGTATGAAGTCATCAGTTAACTTCATATTTTTTTTTTCCCAAAGTCTCCAAATTGTTTTGTTGTTTTTCTTGTATAATACCGTAGTGATTTGAGTTCAGGATCAGAGCCTGGGATGGGGCTCTGACAATGGTAATATTAAAAGCAACTCTGATACTTCTAATGTGTGGCCAGGTTGAGAATCATTTGGATAAATGGGGAAAAAATGAAAAATGAAGATTTTTGGTTTTTTGAGACAGGGTCTGACACTGTTGCCGCAGGCTAGAATGCCATGGCATCAGCCGAGCTCATACATCTCGAACTCCTGGGTTCAGGTGATCCTCCTGCCTCAGCTGGATACTAACAGTAATACCTCACTTCTCATACTAGTTGGTTTTCATAATGGACTAAATAATTTCCTGAACTTTGCCTAACTTAGCTGTGTCATATAAGATTTTTAACAGCAAATAAGATGCTGTATAATTTAAATAGTTACAAAATATCTTCCAGATGACAAAAAGAAAATAAACAATGCCCTATGAATAAATACAAATTGTGTTAGAATTTTCACTTAACATGAGTAAGTTTAATAAAAAACCAAGCAAAATGCAGAATATGATGAAGCCTAGCTTAAAATATGAAGCAGGAAATAAAGAAATAGAGCTACTATAAAGACAAAGGTTTTGAAAAGGAACTCATTCTATATGGCTAAACTACACACAGATCACTTACATTTAACAGGAACGAGTAGGAGGGTGTATGTCCATGCACACACACACATCTCCATGTGACTCATATGCTGACTGTTTATCACAGGTGACTTCTGAGGGCTAGCCGATGACCTAGATATCCTATTTCAGCTCTTTCTTTATTTGGCATGGTTGCAGTAAATTGAATAATCTGTAGAACCAGGTGTGACAAAAAGAAAAAGAGAATCTGTTTTGGACTATAAACAATATGAAAAGACACAAATTGTACCAATTGCACAGCCCATCTATTCACCCTGGACAGTAGGTCAAGGCCTAGTTGGATGACTATATCTATGACAGAGTCAATGATCAGGTTCCCAACTTCTATACCTTGTGCAGATTTTGAGGAGTCAAGTTGTGTCTCAGAGTGCTGTGACCTGGGGTCAGCTGTGTTCATTGTCCACTGCCTTCCACCTACTGCTCATTGGGATATCACCAGCTTCTCACTTGTCCCTTTTCCTTTTATATCAGAAGGAAAAATTTAACTTGACCCATTAAATGTTTCTAGGGCTCAGGAAGAGAAAATGAGATCTAACCAACAATGCAATCTACTACCTTGTATTACTTAGGGATGGATACTTTTTTTTTTATTACATCATAAACACATAGCTCATGTATACATTAATGCATTTATGGTGTACAATGTGCTGATTTCATACAGAATTAGGATCACTTACATCACACTGGTTAATAATATATACGTCATCTCATTTATTTAATTATTGTGTTAAGACATTTACACTCCATACTAATAGATCTGACATGTACCCTTACATTATGCACCATAGGTGTAATCCCAACATTCACCCTCCCTCTATCTGATCTCCTCTCTCCCCTCCCATCCCCCTCCTCCTTCATCTTGGGCCATAGGTATGATCTAGTCTTCATATGAATGTGTGAGTGATTGTAAATTGGTTTCATAATAGTACTGAGTACATTGGATATTTTTTCTTCCATTCTTGAGATACTTTACTAAGTGGGATATGTTCCAGTTCCATCCATGTAAATGTAAAAGAGGTAAAGTCTCCATCTTTTTTAAGGCTGCATAATACTCTATGGTATACATATACCACAATTTATTAATCCATTCATGGGTCAATGGGCACTTGGGCTTCTTCCATGACTTGGCTATTATGAATTGAGCTGCAATGAACAATCTGGTACAAATATCTTTGTTATAAAGTGATTTTTGGTCTTTTGGATATACACCTAGTAGAGAAATTACAGAATCAAATGGCGGATCTACTATTAGATCCCTGAGTATTCTCCATACTTCTTTC
>CAUYRH010116396.1:0-12082 GCA_963574655.1 Perodicticus potto
TCATGCTGGGAAAACTGGACAGCCACATGTAAAAGACTGAAACAGGGGTGGCACCTGTGGCTCAAAGGAGTAGGGCGCCGGCCCCATATGCTGGAGGTGGCGGGTTCAAACCCAGCCCTGGCCAAAAACTGCAAAACAAAAAAAAAAGACTGAAACAGGATCCACACCACTCACAGAAGTTAACTCGTGATGGACAAAAGGCTCACACCTCAGGCAGGAAATTATAACAATCTTAGAAGAAACTGTTGGAAAAACTCTTACAAATATTGGCCTAAGCAAAGAATTCATAAAGAAGACCTCAAAAACAATCACAGCAACAACAAAAATAAATACGTGGGACCTGATGAAATTTAAAAGCTTCTGCACAGCCAAGGACACCATCAAAAGACCATATAGACAATATTCATGTGCCAAGCATCTATCTGGTAAAGGGCTGATAAACAGAATCTACAAAGAACACAAGCGAATCAGCAAGAAACAACTAAACAACCCCATTAAAAAGTGGGCAAAAGGCATGAACAGAAACTTTTCAAATGAAGATTATGCTAAGGGCCAAAAACTCATTAATGCTTTAATGATATGAAATATAGGCTTTCTAAAAATCTTGGAAGGTATTGAAATCTTTGCACCATTCAGAGCATTTGTGTTGACTGTTGTGATTCTTACTTATTTACTTTCTCTAATCCTCGTTGTAGTAGTAAAAGTGGGAATTAAAGCCTAAGTTTTTTTTTTTAATTACTACTTCTCAGTTTTGCAAATAGTAAGGAGATCTAATGAGGTGACAGAAATTTGTGTAATGCCAAGTTAATTTGATCATACTCTGCTATAGACAAGCCAAATCTGCCAAAAGTGGTGTAGTTAGAGCAGAGAATAGGAGAATAAGGTCTCCACAAATTTCTCATATTTTTTGAGTGAGACATGTTGTGATCAAAGAAATAGGTTGCATCAAAGAAGCCTATTTTGTTTTTCATTTTTTTGTTTACACTTTTATACTTCTTTTCCTGACCCTATATGATAGAGTTCATCTGTTCTTCTGACTTTTCATTCCTTTATATAAGATAATAATAATAATAGTTTCTGAGAGAGAAGAGAGGAAGGAAAACTATCTTGTTTTGAAACCATGCAAGACCAAGATGAGGCATTCTGCGATAGCACATTTATGAATTTGTCTTTGAGAAGACAAGCAAAAAGTAATAATAAACTGTTCCTTAGAGTTTGTTTCTGGTTTTGTCACCATGATGAATCATTTTGATTTGCAGCTTTACTTGTTTCAACCATTGAGACCCATTTTAATGTGATTAACATTTTTGTTCCGTTTGTGAAGGAGTGCTGGCCCCTAATTTTGGGGAAGAGAATAACCGTCCACTGACCTTGTGTAAATAAATCATATCTTAATGCCCTGTAATCCGAGTACCTTCCAGGAGAACAAGCTGTAAATCTGAGTGGAAGAAAGTGAGGATGACCCTGGAACCTGGCTCTGTAAGTGTCATATTGAAAATGAACCAAATGCCTTTATTTCAGAGTTTTAATTCATGGTACTTTTTCCTTCCTTTCAACTGGTGCTGTCATCTTGACATGACAGAGAGATTGAGTACTAAATTGCCATTGCATAATTTTCCTTATCTTTCATCTATAGACTGGGTTTGATTGAAAGTTCAGATTTTGTGATGAATGTTTAGCATAGGAGATTTTAAAATATGGGGAAACATTATTTCCACATAAAGGAAAGGGGAAGTGTGTGTGTGTGTATAAAATAGGTTTAACTTTTGGTTTTTTTCATAACCAGACTCTTTGTTTTATTATAAATGAACAAGTAGTATCATTACAAAGGACTTTTTCTTCTTTGATTTTTTTTTTTTAGCAATCTCTCTAAGTAACTTCTCTTCCTGTTTTACTCCTCAAATTATTTTTATGCTTTTTTTCTTCAAATTGCAAAGAAGCAGAAACAATATCCCATGTCCAGAGCCTCTACTTGAGTAATCTGAAAATGGTTCTACACCATGAGCATTCCCATAAAAATGACTATAACTTCCTAGATAAATAATTAAGACACAAACTCACACACACAAAATAGCATACAGCAATGAGATAATTACAAATGATGGTGTCGATCTGTCTCACAAGCACAGTGTGGAATGAATGAAGCTAGATATTAAAGAGTGCAAACTGAATAATTTCAGTGAGGTGAGCCCTTTAAACAAGTAGTATTAATCTATGTGGTTAGAAGTCAGAATTCTAGGAG
The DNA here is from genome assembly GCA_963574655.1 of Perodicticus potto. Classification (NCBI taxonomy): domain Eukaryota; kingdom Metazoa; phylum Chordata; class Mammalia; order Primates; family Lorisidae; genus Perodicticus; species Perodicticus potto. Next base: position 2,243 of record CAUYRH010116396.1, read on the forward strand.
AGTAGTTCCCTTGGGTAACTGGGGCTGAGAAAGTGTAGAGGGTAGGAGGCTGCTTCCGCGGCATTGGTCGAGTCTTTTTTCTTTATCTGGGGGCTGGTTACAAAACTGTGTTCAGTTTGTGAAAACTCATGTACCTATATAATTATGTACACTTTTCCATAAGCATTTTATTCTTAAATAATTTATTAAAAGGATTAACGTTTTCTGTGAACAGTAGAAATCATCAGAGTTATAATGGAACCCATGCTGTTCGAGGGGGCGTTTTTCAAAGCTATTTTAGCCATAGGTTCCCATCTTCATTGATGCTTAATAGACCAATCCTCTACTTGATGACATGGACTTTACTGCTTTCTTTGGTTCTGACTTTTAACTCTGGCCATGAAGAACCCTACTGGTGAGCTCAGAACTTTCTACCAGCAGCCTTTTACCAGCCCAAAGCAAATATCCTTAGGACCTGGGGAAAGAAATATGGCCCCTCTTATGCCATTGAACACTGCTTGCCTGCAACTTGGTCTTCTTAGTTCTCACCTTCACCCACAGGTGTGACTGGGAGAAGCACTGCAGAGCCTTTCTACAGAATTTCCCCTAAGACATCACCCCATGAGGTGGAGTAGGCAGGCCAGAGAGGACTGACAATGGTCATAAAGATCCTACCAACTCCTCCCATGAGCCCCTCTACCTACTATGTGCCAATGAGTCCCATGACTCTCACTTTGAAGACAGAGTAAGCTATGCCCTTTGTCTGAGTCCCCGCTCAGCCTACTGCAACTAAGTTCCACAGACTGGGTGACTGATAAAAACGAGAAATTTACCTCTCTCAGTTCTGGAGTCTGGAAGTTTGAGATCAGGTGCCAGTATGGTCAGGGTCTGGTGAGGAACTTCTTCCAAATTGCAGATGTCATCTTCTTATTGTGGCTTCACTGGCAGAAAGAGGGTGAAGGAGTTCTTTGGGGGTTCCCTCATCCCTCTCATAATGGCTGCACCTTCAGGACTTAACCACTTCCCAAATGGCCCTCCTCCTAATACAACCACAGCAGAGATTAGGATTTTTACATGAAATTTGGGGGAACATAAACATTCAGTCCATCTCATTTACTCTCAAAAGTAGAGGCTTCTCAGATAGGAAAATGCTTTCTGTTCTACAAAATCTTAAATGACTGATCACTGGAGTGAGTCAAGGTGGTGCATTGGGGAGAAGTGGGAGATCTATGGCCAGACTCCTCAAGTCCAGGTAATAACTGAAACTGAGGCTGAATGGGTGGAAAGTTTCTGTTCTTTTGTTTGCTCAAGGAAGGAAGGAATGAACGAAGGAAGGAAGGGAGGGAGGGAAGAAATAGCAACAAATAATAAAGATCTAGCAGTACTCACATTAGGGTACTAATGGGAGACATAGTAAAATCTCAAAAATGATAACCGTTATTGTATATGGTGGTAATCTATACATGTATCTTGATGAGTGTAATTTGTCAGATGAGTTTGGTGACGTCAGCACCCGCTCCTTACAGAAAATTCTTCAAACTCACGTAGACTCTGGGCTGCACTAGAGTCCCATGTGCGGCTTGCTATGGCCTGGCTCTGGCCTCCCTCCAGCATTGGACTCTCTCTAATCCTTTATAATCTAGTGCTGCCTGGAGGCTGGGGGCGTCCCTAACTTGGTCTGCAGCTCCATGACTTAGCCTCGTTTGTGCCATCTGCCTGAACTGCCCACTCTGATTCTCTTTACTGGGGAAACATTCTTTCTTTTCTTTCCTCAGAGTCACCTTTTTTAGGAAATTATTGCTTCTTCCAACTGACCCCGACAGAGGGGTCCATTGTGCTTGTAGCAACGGACAGTCTTCTATCCACTGTCCATCTCCCTCTGTCTGTCAGACCACGAGCTCCCTGAGTACAGGAAATGGGGCTCTATCACCATGGGATCCCCATTCCAATGCCTGAAACAATTGGTGGCATAAAATTGTTGAATGAATAAAAATAAATGATCACAAATTTAGACATATGTGGTAATGTTCCTTGGAAATGCAATGTGCGTATTTATATACAACATTTCAGTTTAAAACGTGACGAGTAGCGAAAAGCCAAAACAGAACCAAAAAACCTACCCAATGGGTTTAAGCTGGTGTTTAGAGCATCTCCGTTTTAATTTTGCAAAGCTCCTGCTTTGCTTTTTGTGAGTTACCTGCTTTGCTCCTGCTAGTGGCCTCTGAGTCAGACATCCTGGTGTGTGGGTTTTAAATAATGCAGTTCTTGCCGTCAGGTGGTGAGGTGTGACATTTGCTGCTTAGATAAAATTCCCTGGTGATGGTCCTCACACAGGTGAAAAAGGTCCAAATTGTTATTCTTATCTCACTTGCAAATATTCAATTTCATTATTTCTTTCCTCTTTGAGATGGGACTAAATAGGTGATGGCAGGAAAGAATTAGGCTAGAGGATTTCTAGGAGGGGGGGGACTGCTTTCCAGGGTAAAATTTCCTTGTCCTTTATTTCCCTGGGGGACAACCAGGGTAATTTGGCCTGTTCTTCACACAGCTGTTTACTTTCATTGGAATCATCAGTGACTTAGACAAAAGCATCAAGAATGTAAAATGATTACTTTCCATCTTAGTAACAAGCGGTCACTTTCTCAGTGGCATCTACTTTTTCCTCTTTTAGTTCTCCTGTTAGGAAATGTTGGTCCCTGTTGGCTCATCCCTTATTTACTCAAAATAGGTATCACTATCCGCTTGCGCCACCCCAATTCGAGGTGGCTGCTCAAATCTCTGATCTAGCCTGCAGTGCTTTGCAACTGCTTTGTACCTTCAAGCCAGTTAGCCAGTCATCCCTTTCCCGAAAGCCCATCTGTTTCTTCCTCTTTTCTGGAGAGGGGATTAAAGTGGGAAGGTCAAGTGTCTTTGGAGGACAACGCATGTGCCTGCACTCTGCCTGTCTCTATTCTCATGCCTTCCTCCTTACAGGCCCTTGCAAAACTTAGAATTGACTCAATAGCAGTATTAAGCAATATTAGCTAAGCCATTGGTACAAATATTCCCCCCCCCCACTTCTCTCTGTCCCCTGGCAGCCGAATTAAATTTTAAAAAGTAAAATTATAAAAATTTCCATCATTAAGTCTGTTTTAGGTTGTCGTAATTTTGTTGCAAGTTTTTACATGATTACAGCATTAAACTAATCAATTTCCAATTTCCTAATCGACTATTATCTTTCACCATTGTTTAGTCAAGTTTTTGTATTTATTTATTTGAGACAGAGTCTCACTATGTTGCTCTCAGTAGACTGCCGTTGTGTCACAGCTCACAGCAACTCTTGGGCCCAAGCGATTCTCTTGCCTCAGCCTCCCAAGTAGCTGGGACTACAGGCACCCACCAAAACACCCGGCCGTTTTTATGGTTGCAGGTGTCATTGTTGTTTAGCAGGTCTGGGACTAGGCTGGAACCCGCCAGCCTCGGTGTATGTTGCCAGGGCCCTACTCTCTGAGCTACAAGCGCCGAGCCTTTAGTCAGATTTTTAAATGTGGAAAGTCCAAGATCAAGGTACTGACAGATCAATGTCTGGCGAGGGTCTCTTCTCTTGGCTGAGGACGGCCACCTTCTCACATGTGCTCTCCAGGCCCTTCCTCTGGTGCAGGAGCAAAGGATACTAGTTCTGCCGTGAGAGCTCCACTCTCAAGACCTAATTTAAATCTAATTACCTCCACGCTCCACCTTGCAATACTATGTCGTCAAGGACTAGGGCTTCAGCATACAATTGAAGGAGGACATAAGAATTCAGCCCATAACAAAGGTGGTTGGATCCTGGTAGTCTATGTGGATAGCATTGAATGGTTCCTTAGTTTTTCAAGTGTGTGTTTTGATTATGTTCTCCTTTTGCAATGATTATTTGCTTCTTTCCTATAAGCTTCATAGCCAGTGTTGAATTGTAACGTTCAGGTTATTGTCCTGCATGTTTCCCACTGTCCTCTAAACCACTCTTTGCCCTTTGACACAGATCTGTGCCCCAGGAGACTGACCTCTGTGAACTATACCAGCTGGGCTACCTTGGCCAGTGGCGCACACTGGCAGGTGATCTGAAGAAGGAACGAGAGAGAGGTTGGGATGCTTATTATCACTCCTGCAGGTGCAGGTGAAATGCGATGTTTCATTGCTTTATTTTGAATCACACAAAGCTCCCTGGCAGTAACACCAAACAGAGGGTATTCTCCACGTTTGTGGCAGTGGCTTCAAATGGATTTTGAATATGATTTTGAAATGCATGGCTATTAAATTGCATGTTTCTTTTCTAAAACTCTTCACATAAGAATCTCTTTCTCTTTAGTAAAATTTGAAATATAGGACAAAAACTATAATAATACTGATAGGCGTACACATAGTAATGATAATATGCACATAATAGGGCATCGGAATTTCTATAGCTTGGCAAATATTTTTACACACGTTTCCAGTCTTATCCCCACAAAAACCTCACATGTAGGGAACATTTTTTTCCCCTGATTTTACTGGTGGGTTAGTTGAGTTCTGTAGATAGTCTATGGGCTCATGCATCTCAAAATTTAGTAAAAGGCAGGATAAGGACAAACTCAAATAGAATATTTTAATTACAAATCTTTTAACTCTACCTCAACAAAAGTGTGGCAGTGAAAATTGAGAGATTAGGAGGTCAATAACATAACTTTAAATTTGCATTTGCATTGCATTCATTTCAATAAATGTCCTGGGTCCTTGGTCATCTATTTGCAAAGTGAGGGAAAAAATCTCATACTTGGTTGTGGAAATAGTAGTCATTTTCTTGAAGGGCAGCTACTGATTTCTCTGTTTACCTGAATCTGACATTCTGAAATTCTATGATAAGATCATTAGCTTATTGAGTAGACTGCAAATTAGACACTATTTGAATATGAAGTGATTCAAGAGCATGGACTTCTGACTTGTGGGATGCCAAGTCTTGTATTTTAAATTTACATTTTATCAGTAGGCAATCTGTAGATATTGACCGTAGTTCTTTTCTTTTCCTTTTATCTCTATTTCTTATTTATCCAAGGTACTTTTCTCCCTCAAATGCATAGGCCACTATCTGCAACACATTTTATTACTACCCACATAATAAAAAAAAATCATTTCGCCTTTTTAGTGTATGCATACATAGAAATTAAATGCAGTGTTCAAATTATATTTGTAGGATAATTTTACTACGCTTGAAGCCCTATTAAACATAGAATCTAATAAGAATTCTTTCCTAGATTCTCTATTTTCTCTCATTTTTATAAAACAAAAAGGATAAAGTCTTGGAAAAATGTGTCTTCTGTTATATGATGAAAGTATGAATCTTTGGGAAAACCCTTTCTCCCCTCATTCCCCTGTTTTAGGTTCATTTGCCTTTCTTTCTGTTTTTGTGTTTAGCCAATTTAGTCAAACTTATGATTCTCTAGAAATGATACAAAAGTAAGAGTTCAATCAAGACTCTTAGGGTCTTATATTTTGACTTTTAAAAAATATGCAACTCCAACAGTTGATGTAAAAGTATAGTGTTTGAAATATACTCTTTGACAGAGGATAAACTTAAAGGTTGTTTTGTAATCCACTATTTTTGGAAGATAAGAAAAACGTAGTTTGCTTTATTTGGGGCAAGACCAAATGGATGAAGAAGATAATCCTTTCTTTCACAAGGTCTATGATATGAAAAAATGAACTTTATTGCTTTTACTGGGACGCCTAGACCCTCATCCTAAGGGGATTCACAATTTAGTAGAGAAGTTATACACGTGTGTATACGAGCACACGTGCAGATCTAATAGCATGCAGTGTTCATCAAGTAAAGACAGGCAAAGTGCTGCTGCACAGCAGAAGAGGAAAATGCTAAATTCTAATGGAAGGTACTGGAAAAGGTTGGATCCTGGCCATTTGAATTAACTTTCTCAGGAAAATACTGAAGAAAGAGAGTCATTTCAAGAAAATGAAATAAATTACCCAAGAAATATAAGTAGAAGGGCTTGGAGTGTTTTCAGAGACTAAGAAATGCAATGTCTTAGTAAGAACGAAAGTTACATGTGAGACACAGATTAAGCGGTAAGTTAGAAAGGCAGGTGGAAAGAGTTATTGGATACTCTGGCAAAATACAAACTGCATTTTAGAGACAATCCATGCCCCCTAATGTTTTGCAAAGGTGTGAAGTAGTAGTTCAGGAGAGATGGGAAGGAGCTGACAATGAGGAACCCCTCACAATTGCCTGGGGCAACATTAAGAAGAGACGCCTCAAGCTGTGGCACCGAGTGGAATGGGAGACACAGGACAAATGAGAAAAGATTCCGGAGGAAGAAATAGCAAAACGATCATACTGATGTGATACGAGGGAGACAGGGTTGTAGACAATTCCAAAACTTCATCTAGGAAGATCTTAAAAATCAGTCTATTGCCATGTTAGCAGTTTTTTAAAGCTTGATTTATTTGGGGAGTATCACAGAGAAATATACATTTTCTGGAGAAAGACTAGTTATATTTATTCTTTCACCCTAGTCTTCTGATGGACCTCATCTAATGTCTGCCTACTAATCATTTTTTAATTCAAAAAAAAATAAATGAGCAAAAAACAATGAACTCTATAGCAACCATAAACAGGAAAAGAATAGCCATTCAGTTCATCCTCACCCATTTGCTAAAATAAATTACTTATAAGTTAGAAATTTCTGATCTGCAGAAATTCCAGGAAGTAATTAGTCAATTATCTATCCTTAATTTGAGCAGATGATAGCTAACCCTATGTGCCTATCTTTGTAAATTAGTTTTACTCTTTTCCTTACTAAAGTGAGAATTTTTGCAAGAAGTCAACATTGGTTAGGAGTGGGTAGTTTAAAAGGATACCGATGTTTGCATGTGTGTTCACATATCTCACCGCACCCCCCACAGCTACACAATTGAAGAAAGTGTAATAAAGTGTACAGAGCAGAAAGTTTTCTTAGATAGCTGTCCTTCAAATCCTGGTTTTGCAATCCCTTTGCCATGTGGAGTGGAGTTGATATGTTACTTCATCTCTCTGAAACTAAGTTTCTAAATATGTATACACTAGGTCTACCAATTTGCAAACTCATCCTGGAGAAAGTGCTCCATTCCTCATGGCTGACTGTCACTGTGGTCACCTTGAAGTTCTCCTCTTGGGAAGCTATGCATTGACATTAGTGTCTAGTCTATGCTTCAAAACAATTTTGGAATTCTTTTTCTGGATTGGCCATTAGAGCTGTCATCATATTACCCTTGATGTCCTGAATGTCATCAAAATGTCTTCCTTTCAGGATTTTCTTTATCTTCAGGTAAGGAAAAAAGTCATGAGGGACAGATCAGGTGAGTAGGGAGGGTGTTCCAATACAGTCATTTGTTTACTGGCTAAAACCTCACTCACAGACAGTATCCTGTGAGCTGGTGCATTGTTGTGATGCAAGAGCCATGAGTTGTTGGTGAAAAGTTCAGGTCATGTACCTCTAACTTTGTTTTTTCTTTTACATTTTTTTTATTATTTTTTTTATTAAATCATAGCTGCGTACATTAGTGGAATCAAGGGGTACAATGTGCTGGCTTCACATACAATCTGAAATGTTTTCATCAAACTGTTTAACATACCCTTCATGGCATTTTCTTAGTTATTATATCAAGACATTTGTATTCTGCATTTAGTAAGTTTCGCCTGTACCCTTCTAAGATGCGTCATAGGTGTGGCCCCACAAATTGAATTTTGTTATCACCTGTTCATGCCTAATTTTCCATCTTGGATACACCAATAATATAGTTTTCCCCGGTATTATTACTGTCCTCAATGATTCTTTCTTAGAATATAGGATGGAACTCATGCAAAGGTATCAGGTCCTTCCGCTTCCTGCATCCCTATACTTCTGAGTTTCTTGGGGTGAGGCCTGTGGTACTTTATCCTCTTAGGAGGCTTATTTTCTCCTTCCCTATTGGCTATCCTTCTGCACTGCCCCAGTGAGTGTCTGCCTCTCTTCATGAGCTGTGACTCCCTCCTGACTCTGTTCTTTTTTTAGAAGTGTAACTAGGCCTGACTTTCCAGCATCCTCTGTATGGGCCACTTCTGAGTTCACTGTGACTCTTGGTTTGCTCCTGAGGTGTGGCTAGATGCCAAGCTATAATCAGTATTCTTGTAAAACTCGCATGGATTCAGGATTTATTATCCACTCAGATTTCTCCTTCATCCTCTTCCTCTTCGTGTTATTTTGGTCAAGGCCTAAGGCTTACAACACTATGCATGCAACAGAAAACAGAGAAAAGCTATGAAATTCAATCACAGGGTTATTGCCAAGAATTCATGGATGACTTGTGGGCAACATTTCTGTGTGCTCTCTCTTTTCCTCTTTGTCTGTGAATAATCGGGGCTGCCTGTCATAACTGAATCAATGACAATGATTGCCAAGCCATTAGAAAATGTCAAAGAGTAGATATGATAATAAATCCCATCCAAGGAAACTCTCAGGGTAAGCCTGGACTTTGCTTTCTACTCTTTAGAGAAAACTTAATTTCAGAAAAATCCCATAAATGGTCCAAATGGAGATGCCAACATCCCCTCTTTATCTGGAGGCACAAATAGGATGTCTTCTCATTGTACCGTATTTTCCACTTTTCCCTCTATTAGGGTGGGCATTATATTGAAAGAAAGACAGCATGATTGCATCTGAAGGACACAGAAGGAAAAATATGCCCTATAGGCACAAAAGGGTTGCAATGAGCAAGGACATTAAAATATTATTGCAAGTCCACACAACAAAGCAGAATCCCATCAGCTCAGCAGTCTTGGATTATTTCACTACATGACACCAAATGCGAACAAGATACTAACCAATTAGTTTTTCTTTTCTTTTCTTTTCTTTTCTTTTCTTTTCTTTTCTTTTCTTTTCTTTTCTTTTCTTTTCTTTTCTTTTCCTTTCCTTTCCTTTCCTTTCCTTTCCTTTCCTTTCCTTTCCTTTCCTTTCCTTTCCTTTCCTTTCCTTTCCTTTCCTTTCCTTTCCTTTCCTTTCCTTTCCTTTCCTTTCTTTCTTTCTTTCTTTCTTTCTTTCTTTCTTTCTTTCTTTCTTATTTCACAGGACTCTTAGTCAAAATGGGAATATCTGGAGTTTGAAATCCATTGTCCAGAATGAGCTGGCATCCCACCAAGGTGTCCTTTCTTGTACCTCTGTTCCCTGAAGACACCAGAATTTTCCCCTCAACTTTGTCCGTCTTAGGAGAACCCTGGTTGACCAGTACATGGAGGAAGGGGGGAGAGAGGAAGGTTGCAAAAGAACCTGAAGCATGCCCTTCTGTCTAGACAATGAACATTCCATTCATTGGAAGAGGTGCTGGAAAACAACCCAGGAGAAAGAATAATTCTGCAGTGTGAATAGGGCTGTATTTGGCTGGGCTGCCCCCGCTCCAAATCTTTCCAGCATAGAATGGGGTGAATCCCAGAATGATGTCATGCTTGCATCTTGTCAAAAGAGGGAAGAGGCCAGAGTTAACCTTTTCTTAAACTATAGACTATTTTGGCTTGGCCAGTATCTCTTTTAGGGATAAGTAGAGATAGGTAATTAGAAAAGTTTGGGAAATATCACTACCGACAAGCGTCTGTTCGCACCATTCTTAATCCATCTCAGTTAGCTTTTCTTATGGCTTGCAATAGCCTGTTCTTCATTTTCACTTTATAGTGCATAACTTGAACAGAGATTGGCATAGATATTATTATTTTTTTTTAATTTTTAATTATTTTTTATTGAGTCATAACTGTGTACAATGATTCAGGCTTGGAGTACAGTGTGCGGGCTTCCCATACAATCGGAGATATTTTTATCCACCTGATTAATGTAACATTCATGATAT
>CAUYRH010116398.1:0-10969 GCA_963574655.1 Perodicticus potto
AGGTGAGGGGAGGGAAAGGGAGAGGATGGGTGGAGGGAGGGTAATTGGTGGGACCACATCTATGGTGCATTTTATAAGGGTTAATGTTAAACCTACTAAGTCTAGAGTACAAATATCTTAACACAATAACTAAGAAAATGCCATGAAGGCTATGTTAACCAGTTTCATGAAAATATTTAAAATTGTATATAAAACCAGCACACTGTACCTCATGACTGGATTAATGTACACAGCTATGATTTAATAAAAAAAAAAAGGGGGTCACGATCCATAGGTTGAGAACCGCTCATAAATATCTTGTGCACACTATATATATATATATATAGTGTGTGTGTGTGTGTGTGTGTGTGTATATACATATACACACACACACACACACACTCCATATAGATGAGATAAAAATATAAATATGGACAAATTTTCACCATGAAGTTATTTACTTTTTTGCCTAGGATATTTGCCCCATATTCTACGCATAGAGAAAATTAATTCCCAATTACATAAAATAAAAAGATAAAGAAACATTTCTTTATTGTGTTTCCTCAAATGCTATTAAAGTACAAATTAAAATAGTACTCTATTAATTACAAGGAACACAAATAACTTTAATGAAAGAAAAAGTTTACTCGAAGAACATAGAAAAGAGAAATCTGAATGTGACAATATGGAAATTAAGTGAGTGTGGAGGTAGCCAGGGCCTTTCAGAGAACCTCTGATAATAGGAAAGTGACAAAGACTCCCTCCTTGATAAAATTTAGTCAGGAGCCTCTAAGCCACATTAGGCTTTGGCCTTGGCCCTGATCCTGGCTTGCTATTAGCAAGAAATCCTATTAAATCAGTATAGTGAGAATTTTCTCACCCAGATTTCTGATCACCCTTAATCCTTGACCAAGTTCTTCATTCACCACCACTGTGGTCTAAGTCCTTGGCCTCACTCTAGCAAGGATCTATTAGGCCTTTTTTTCCCCCCCTTTTATTAAGTCATATATACACAGATCATGAATACATTTGTACCTTTGTGGGATTCAATGTGGTGATTATTTGTACAAATTGTAGTGCCTACATCCAACTAATTAACATAGCTTTCACCTCATTTACTTAATCATAGTGTTAAGACATTTGTGTTCAATACTTGATAGATTTGACTTGTACCCTTGCAATATGCTCCATAGGTATGGTCCCACCATTAACCCTCCCTCTATCAAACCACATCCCTCCCTTCCCATCTTCTCCCCTTCCGTCCTTCATCCTGGGTTATAGTTGTGATTTATCTTTCATATGAAAATGTGAGTGATTATAAATTGGTTTCATAGTAGTGCTGAGTACATTGGATATATTTTGTTCTATTCCTGAGATGCTTTACTAAGAAGAATATTTTCCAGCTCCATCCATGTAAACATAAAAGAGGTAAAGTACTCACAAATCTGTAGCCTTTATTTATACCAACAATAGTCAAGGCGAAAAACAATCAAGGACTCTATTCCCTTTTCAATAGTGCCAAAGAAGATGAAATATTTGGGAGTGTACCTAACAAAGGATGTGAAAGATCTCTATAAAGAGAACTATGAAATTCTGAGAAAATAATTAGTTAACGATGTTAACAAATGGAAAAACATACCATGCTCATGGCTGGGAAGAATCAACATTGTTAAAATGTCTATATGACCCAAAGCAATCTACAGATTTAATGAAATCCCTATTAAAGCACCTCTGTCATACTTTAAAGATTTGGAAAATTTAGTACTTCATTTTATATGGAAACAGAAAAAACCTCAAATAGCCAAGACATTACTCAGAAGTAAAAACAAATCAGGAGGAATCACACTACTAGACTTCAGACTATATTACAAATCTATAGTGATCAAAACAACATGGTACTGGCACAAAAATCTATTAGGCCTTTAAGCAGAAATGGTAACACATTTGAAGTGAGTGTTTCAAGTTTCTTTTAGTAATTTTTCATCCATGAAAACCCTCATTCTATTTGTTAGCTCTAAATCACCACTTGTATTTCAAAGAAGAAGTTAAATTCAATCTCTCTCCTCTTTTTCAATATTCTTGATCACCATTGCTATAGTCTTGAATAAAGTCATCCCCACAATTTTAACTGTTAAGAATAATTCCTCTTTGACAAAAGAAGGAGCACCAAGAAAAGTTATTAAAAGGAACATCTCTTTCTCTCCCTTAGGAGAAGATAACACAAACAGCTTTGAAGAGAAATATATCACAGATTAAGAATTGTTGGATCATTTCCCATAAATTTTCCCCATTTTAATGTTAGAGTTAAATAATAAGCTAGAAGCTTATTTAAAATTATAAACTAGCAGGTAAGTTAACCAATTGTCTCAATATCAGAAAAACAAAGACAATCCTCTAAATTCCAGTTTAGGAAATTTAAATTACCTTCCATTTTTGAATTAATAGATGTTTAAAAGTGTTGAAAATGTATTTACTTATTGCTTATAGGCAAGATTTGAATTTCAAGTGTGATCTTCAAAATTGCGCTCTACCCCTCGTGTGATTAAGAAGAACTTTTACCTTTAATATAGTAAATACATTGTGGCATCATTCAGAATAGTCAAGATATGGAATAAAAAGAAGTGCACTCCAGTAGAAGAATGAATACAGAAAATGTTTATATACACAATGGAATACTAGTCAGCCTTAGAAGAGAAGGAAAGTCTGTCATTCATGACAACATGGTGATCTGGAGGGAATCAGGCTAAGTGAAACAATCCAAGCATGGAAAGGAGGGTGGTAGTAAGGATGATGATTGAAGGGTTGGGGACTGCTTGGGGTCAGAAGTCCCTGAATTCAGTTGACTTAGCTGAGCTAGAAAGTTCAACTGTGGCCCAGAAGTAACCAAAAGCAAAATGAGTAGAACCTGAAAATAAAACTGAAGCAGAACAGTTGGTGGGAATAGAAAGAAAATGTAACTTACACATTTCAGGGAACCAAAGAGAGATTTTATTTAGGAAGAACAAAGAGAAAGTTTAGAGCACTTCCAAAGAGAGGTGGAAGTGGGTCCCTCTTGTGAAGGAGAGGCAGTATTTCTAGGCAGTATTGCTCTTTTCTACTGGTCATTGATTGCCTCTTTCTTTTTTTTTTTTTTTTTAATTGAGTCATAACTGTGTACAATAATTCAGTCTTGGAGTACAGATTGCCTCTTTCTATTGGTCATTGGCTACCTAGTTCACCTCATACCTCCATTCTTATGGCCCTCCAAACTTCCCGCATCAGCAGGCCAGGTTTTCCTCCCACCCTTCTTGAAGGCCATTTCTTAGTGTCCTTGCTGAGGGATATGTTGGTTGGATATGTTGGAAGGATACAAGTTTTCATCAGAAAAGAGGAATAAAAGTTTAAGATCTGTTGCATAATATGGTGACTATTGTTAATAAAATTGTATTACATGATTCACAATTGTTAAAAGTCGATTTCAAATGTTCCTGTTACAAAAAATCATATGCATATGCGGTGATGGATTTGTTAATTTGCTTGATGTAAGCAGTCCACATTCAAACTGTGACTTCCAAATATGTACAATTAACCAAAAATACTCTGGAAACGGGCATGTGTACACACAGACACACACACCGCTAGTGGATAAAATACAATAGAAAACACTGTAGTTGCTGCTTATTGGCCAAATATTTTATTGAAAATAGCATTGACCTCGCCATTGGATTTGAGTGCCAAGTCTGTCAGAAGTCAAAGACATAGACTTGTGTTCCTATTTATTACTTTAGGATTTTTCTTTGAATAATTAAAAATTTGCACTGGGTTAGTGATTTCTCAATTTCTTAAATTCTAGAAGTCCTTTTATGTGAATTAGAACACATTTTAAAATATGCACGGATACTGCTTTTGCTTTCTATAATGGACCATATAAAAGGTAACATTTGGACCATATAAAAGTTACATTTGCTTCTATAAAAGGTAACATTTGCTTTTAATAAAAATTAAACAAACTTCTTGGGATAATGCTAATTATTTAATGTTTATAAAATCCTCTATTGCATTTATATATACACATACATACTTTAAAAAGCAAATATATGTATAGTAATTAAAATAAAAAATAATTTTTGATATATGTAATATTATAAAATATATGTTATTTTAGTAAGTTCATTTCCCTAAAAATAGAGACTACATGAGGGAAAATAAGGTAGTATCCTTGGTGGTAAAATTATTAACTATCTTTAGGTTACAAAATTTTCTACTTAAGGATTATATAATTAATAAAAATGTGTGCATTACTCCATAAATTGTAAGAAGGGGAAGATTGCAAACAGGGAGTAACATGGCTATAGACTTGAAAAAAAACAAAAAAAAAAAAACAAGAAACTGTGCTCTCTTCCCTATTATTATAATGAAGCGATCCCTAAAGAGAAATTATTTAGCTTTAATTAAATGGCAGCTGTACAGGCAGAAGGCTGAGCTGGAACATTTAATCAATTCTTATATGCATGACCTTGACTGAATCTCTGAATAAAAGTTACCAGCATCACGAGAAACAGTGATCTGTGCCAGGATCTGAATCTGTCACCTTCCTTAAAGTTTCATTCAGGATAAGCTTATTCAGGGCCTGGAGACACAAAAGAAACTTTTAAGCCTTTAAGCTTACCTTGATGTTTTGTACCAAGTAACACGTGTTTTGATAAATCTCTACATTCCCTTTCCTTTTTTTTTTTTTTTTTTGCCTCACTGCTGAGACTAGAGCTGCATGCAGTCCGAGTCTATACTCATCACTGCCTTCTGCCAATTTATGAGAGTTTCTGACTTGATTACTTGCTTAATGCAAGCTTTCCAAGTCTTTTGTCATTTCTGCTCAGGCTATGCAATCTTTTTTCTGCACTTGGTTGATCTGTGGTGGGTACCTGTGACCTAAGCAACATCTTATTTCTTGTTGAGTCTGTCCTGGATTCCTGAATTCTGCCGTGCACGAGCAGGCTGAAGCTGATGACAAAGCCTAATAGAGGCTATGGGAACTGCAATATAAAAATCTCTGAAGTGAATTTCCACTGGGTCATGAATATTAGAATGAGGCACTCAATATACAAACTCACTATACATTATCCATTTTACCAATCAAATTTAAAAAGCACTATTAGGATAATAATTACAATCGATGAGAAACCAAATGGAGTCTTTTAAAATCATGTTAATAATAATCCTTGTCCTTGTAAAACAGTGTTACAGTTATAGCAAAACTGGCTTGCATGCTCCCCAGAGCACTTGTATACTATAGTAAGCCACCCTCTTCTCTGTTAACCACCAGATTCTGTAATGTGCAATTTTCAATTTTTAAAAAATATTTATTTTAAGAAATAAAAACAATGGCAATAGCAATTTTAATGTGTAATAGGATGTTTGATCTTAAAAGCTTTGCTGTTCATTTCTTACCATGAAAGCACAATATATAGAAATGCCATGCACTTCTCTCAATACCCATCATTACCTCTCTGACCTAATTTACAATTGTTACCTGGTCAATTTTAGAAGCCCTTACTGGCTTACTGACAGTAAGGTAGGCCTAACTATAGGTAAGCCTAACTATATGACCTTGTCTCTATTTAGGTTAATTATGTCCTTAAACCTTTAATCATCATTAACCCTTTTATGCTTTTAGGACTTTGTAATAGCTGTCATGTCTTCCTAATTACTTTTTGATTAATTTTCATTTATTGTAGTTGTGTGTGTTCTATACCCCTAATTAATAATTTCCATGAGCAAATAGTGTTGCTTTCCACAAAGTTCTGGACAGCACCTGAATACATCCTTGACACTCAGAAGATACTCAGGGAATAATAGTGCAATGGATGAATGAAAACTCCAATAAGTATGCAATCTAGATATCATCACTTCATTTGAAAGAGGATCACATTTATCTGATAGTTCTAAAGATACAAAACGTTTGGACTCAAATCCACGGTTATTTCTATTGAAATATATTTTCTTTCTCAAATTCAATGTTATTTTGTTAAATAAGCTAGCCTCTCAGTTTAGCCAAGAATTAATTGCATGGTTTTCAAAAGTATCAGAAGCACCTTGACTCTTTTATTCCAGTTATTTGAAATTTCTCATTTGATTTATATTGAGGGAAACTACCAAGGGAGTAAAAACTAATATATCCTGTGGCACATTTGGAGGATAATTCAATTAATGATTTCATAGATCCAGCTTTACTGTGTGTTCAGTCATATGCAGAATCAGCTGTGGCAATTAGATGGATTCAGACCATGTACCAGGGGAATTCTAATGGCTACATGGAATACAAAATTAGATGTGTGCTTATTGCCAATTAACCATAACACTGGATGTGCAGTTTTTGTACTAACTTTGAACAGCCAAGTTATGCATAAATCTCAGCATATTTTATGACCTTTGAGTCATAAGAGTAATTCATATTAAGGGATGTCTTTATGTGACTTCTTAGCACACACTGTGTTTCTCCGTAGCTTGACTATTATTAATGATATAATCATTACTGACCATAAGAGAAGTCTGATAACTGAGGAAAATTATTTATTTATTTAATGTTATGGTAGGGTCTCTGTAAGTTGACCACTCAAGGGATTGTAACAAACTGCTCAACATACAAAGGTGGTCAAACGTAAGAAACTAGGCCTATTGTACTAATACATCAATGGGGTGCATGGCTGGTCTGTGAAAATTAGGTCAACTTAAGCAGGTGGTCAATGTAGGGAAGTGGTCAGCTATGGAGGTTTAACCGTACTATTTTTTCTATTGTTCAGATATCTCTAATATCACAAATCATATATAAAATACTAACAAAATATTGTATGTGTACTAGGAATGACTATTTTGTCATTTATTGTGACTTTATGCAATCAAATTTTTCATAAAGAGCCACCTGGCTTTTAAAGAATATATTATTCTCAGGTAATAATTCTAAGTATCTTCTGAGTGTTAAGAATATACTATTCTTAATTTATATATTATCATTAGGCATAATTTCAGTTATATTATTAGGCACAATTTTGCAAGTGTAGTAAAGAGTTAATGAATCACATTTATAACAATTTCTGGGTTATTGCAGGAAGGATAATCGGGCTACAGATATATTAGTATTAAAGTTGTTTTATAAATAACAGTTATTCCAGTTTCTTTAGAATTTGACTTTTTTTTTGGTAGAGACAGACTCTCACTTTGTCACCCTCAGTAGAGTGCCGTGGCGTCACACAGCTCACAGCAACCTCCAACTCCAGGGATTCTTAAGCGATTCTCTTGCCTCAGCCTCCCGAGTAGTTGGGACTACAGGTGCCCGCCACAATGCCTGGCTATTAGAATTTGACTTTTAAAATAAATGTAAATATTCAAGTGAAATTATAATCTTGATTTTTTAAGATATGACCTGTAATTTTTAGATACCTAATATGTAAATAAAGATCTCTAAGAATAAAATAAGAAATCAACAAAGGAAATTTTGGTCAGGTAAGTAACAGATAAGACAAATGTTTGGGCACTTGTGACTTAAAATTACTCGGCATAGAAATTAGTAATTGTATGATAGCAAAAATAATTACAGAAAAGAAAAATGTATACAGATGCACAAAAAAAATTTATGGTATTTGACTGAGCACTCTGATATTTGCACATACAATCTCAGAAAACATTATAATAGTCCCCCCCCCAATTAAATATTGCCTAAAACAGGATTATTATCAAATAATTCTTTTATAACAAGTGTTATGTTTCATTTTCTTGTGAATATGAAGTATGCGGAGATACCAAGAGTGCTAAAAGCAGTTCTTTGAAGAAAATAATTGCTCCTATCCAGACTTCATCTTCATCCTAGGGGCAGAAGCTATTAATTGTGTCCACAACAAAGATGTTTTAGTTTTAGGAAACTGTAACTATGAAATAAAACACTTAAACGAATAAACATACTAGGTCAAATCTGTCATATATGTTTTGATACATGATAGATGCAGACTCAATATTATTTGATCCTTAGGATATACTTTAAAATACTGTGGTGATTGACTGTCTTCAGAGTTTTGTCTATTCTTCTCATCCATAGATTCTCTATGATACATATTTAGTTATAAGTGCATTATAATATGGCACATTTAAGAATACTTTCTAAGTTATTCTATATAAGTAGACTGTAGCTCCCTAGCCAGACAAGGACTATTAGTGTTCTCTTTATTGTGACATACAATAAATATTAGCAAACTAAATAATTATAACTGAAAATTCTTAAATGAATATAAACCCACTTACTTCTTTAATGATTTTAAAACAATTTATCACAAATTATGTTTTCTAATCAATACATGATGATTATTGAGGCAAATTTGAGACTGCTTTGAGAAAAATGCAAATATGCATATTTTAACAAACCAAAATAGCATTTTAAATCTAAGAGGTATCATTCTTTTGACCATTAAGGGAAACAAAGTACAATTTTACATAGAACAAGAATGCAATATTTCCCTCTGATTAATTATTTTGCCTTCTGGAATTATATGTTTCTAAAAATGCAGTCAACAAGTTGATTTTTATAAATTTTTGAAATCATTTGACATATATATAATTTTAAAAATAAATTCAATTTCTGATTTTAACATAATCCATTCTTATTTCTATATGTTGGTCATGTTGCTTTGTTGTTGTTAAGGCCATTCACTCTTATTAATATAAATTTATAGTGAAGTGATGTCAAACCACTGTGCTATGAAATTAATTTGACTAACTGCAGTAGTGTACCTATGGTTCTCCTTACTTTGCTCTCACTTTTGTACTCCTTTCAATTCATTTTCAGGGGTGCAGCTACAGTTATTCTCTTAAAATGTAGCTCTGATAACATTCTTTGCTCCTTGCTCAAAATCCTTCAGTGGCGTGATTTTTGGTCTTCTGGATATATACCTAGTAAAGGAATTATAGGATCGAATGGCAGATCTATTTTTAGGTCTCTAAGTATTCTCCAAACATCCTTCCAAAAGGCATATATTAGTTTGCATTCCCACCAGCAATGTAAAAGTGTTCCCTTTTCTCCGCATCCACGCCAGCATCTCTGGTTTTGGGATTTTGTTATGTGGGCTAATTTTAATGGAGTTAGATGATATCTCAAGGTAGTTTTGATTTGCATTTCTCTGATGATTAAGTATGATGAGCATTTTTTCATGTACTTGTAGGCCGTGCGCCTGTCTTCTTTAGAGAAGTTTCTCTTCAAGTCCTTTTCCCACCCTGAGATGGGATCACTTGTTCTTTTGTTGCTAATACGTTTGAGTTTTCTGTGGATTCTGGTTATTAAAACTTTGTTGGAGGAATTACCTGCAAATATTTTCTCCCAATCTGAGGGCTGTCTGCCTGCTACAGTTACAGTGTTCTTAGCAGTGCAGAAGCTTTTTAGTTTGATCAGGTCCCAGTAGTGTATTTTTTATACTGCTTCAATTGCCTGGGGAGTCCTCCTCATTAAAAATTCACCCAGGCTGATATCTGTACCAGAATGTTTATTGCAGCCCAATTCATAATTGCTAAGTTGTGGAAGAAGCCCAAGTGCCCAGTGATCCACAAATGGATTAATAAATTGTGGTACATATATACCATGGAATACTATTCAGCCTTAAAGAAAGATGGAGACTTTACCTCTTTTGTGTTTACATGGAGGAGCTGGAACATATTCTTCTTAGCAAAGTATCTCAAGAATGGAAGAAAAAGTACCCAATATATTCAGCCCTACTATGAAGCTAAGTTATAGCTTTCATATGAAGGCTATAACCCAATTATAGCACAAGAATAGGGGGAAAGGGACAAGGAGGGAAGGGAAGGGACAGGAGGAATCGGGGAGGTGTGTTGGCGAGAGAGTAAATGGTGGGATCACACTTATGGTACATTGTAGAAGGGTACAGGTGAAACCTATTAAATGCATTTTACAAAAGTTTTCATACAAGAAATCAGAAAATCCCATGAAGATTATATCAAACATTTGGATGAAATTATTTCACGTTGCATATGCAGCTAGCACGGTGTACCTAATGAAAGAACTAAAGTACACAGCTATGACTTACATTTAAATAAGTAAATAAATAAATAAATAAATAAAAATAATACATATTAAAAAAAAGAAAGGAGCAAAAACTTTAATTTCCCCACCCACCCCCCAAATAGCCGGTGTTTCCCTCAGACTTTGTTAGTTAATGATCATAAAGATTCATGGGAAAGCTTGATTGTTTTTTTCTACTGCATCTGCAAGTTTGCTGGTTAACAACTCCATTTTCTTCTATGTTTTCTACTTTGCTTAAAATTACTTTGAAGGTGAAACATGCCGTCTGCCATCAGCCATGTTGCTCACATACTGATAATGTTGCAGACCACAGTGAGGGGGAGAAAAACTAAATGAATACCTGCTCTTAGAGACCTTCACCTATCTGGTGGCTATAACTTAATCTTAAAAGTACACAAGCTGGAAATTCCTAAAGCATACTTCGGCTTTTTATGTAAACTCCAAGCCTCCAAGAGGCCTAAGATCATGGGCGTTTTAATTCCAACATTCTCTGGCCATATTTGGAGTTCTGCTTCATTCTCACTTAGATTGTGTGAAATAAGATCTGTGCAGGCTTTCTCTCAGAATGGCAGAGGCAAAGACATATAGGCTTTTCCCTTATAGCCAACATAAAGATTTCAGGTTTTGATTGCAATTAAAGACACACATGATAAATCGAGTGTATTAATCAGGTGAGAACAATTTTATAATAGAGGAAAAAGGGCCTTTGCTAACATCAGGTGTAAAAGTCTACCGTATGCTGACTAATCCATGCATGATTATGCCATATGATGTTTATTACCCAAATGATAACATAAGTAATGGTAATCCCAATTAATGTTCTGACCTATTAAAAAGTGCATTTTTAAGGAAAAACTATAATGCAACCTAAAACCCAATTATTGGTTTTGAAAAAAATGAGGTAATAGAAAATAATCAAGGAAATACTCAAGT
>CAUYRH010116399.1:0-25686 GCA_963574655.1 Perodicticus potto
AATAGCCAAGACATTACTCAGAAATAAAAACAGAGCAGGAGGAATCACGCTATCAGACCTGAGACTGTACTATAAATCCATAGTGATCAAAACAGCATGGTACTGGCACAAAAACAGAGAGGTAGATGTATGGAACAGAATAGAGAACCAAGAGATGAATCCAGCTACTTACCACTATTTGATCTTTGACAAGCCAATTAAAAACATTCAGTGGGGAAAAGATTCCCTATTTAACAAATGGTGCTGGGTGAACTAGCTGGCAACCTGTAGAAGGCTAAAACTAGACTCACACCTTTCACCATTAACTAAGATAGACTCTCACTGGATCAAATATTTAAACTTAAGACATGAAACTATAAAAATACTAGAAGAAAGTGCAGGGAAAACTCTTGAAGGAATCGGCCTGGTGAATTTTTTATGAGGAGGACTCCCTAGGCAATTGAAGCAGTATGAAAAATACACTACTGGGACCTGATCAAACTAAAAAGCTTCTGCACTGCTAAGTACACAGTAAGTGTAGCAGGCAGACAGCCCTCAGAAAGGGAGAAAATATTTGCAGGTTTTGCCTCTGACAAAGGTTTAATAACCAGAATCCACAGAAACTGAAACATATTAGCAACAAAAGGACAAGTGATCTCATCTCAGGGTGGGCAAAAGACTTGAAGAGAAACTTCTCTAAAGAAGACAGGTGCATGGCCTACAGGCACGTGAAAAAATGCCCACCATCCTTAATCATCAGAGAAATGCCAATCAAAACCACTTTGAGATATCATCTGACTCCAGTAAGATTAACCCACATAACAAAATCCCAAAACCAGAAATGCTGGCATGGATGTAGAGAAAAGGGAACGCTTCTACATTGCTGGTGGGAATGCAAACCAACATATTCCTTTTGGAAGGATGTTTGGAGAATACTTAGAGATCTAAAAATAGACCTGCCATTCGATCCTATAATTCCTTTACTAGGTATGTATCCAGAAGACCAAAAATCATATCATAATAAAGATATACACACCAGAATGTTTATTGCAGTCCAATTCATAATTGCTAAGTCATGGAAGAAGCCCAAGTGCCCATTGACCCACGAATGGCTTAAGAAATTGTGGTACATGTATACCATGGAATACTATGCAGCCTTAAAGAAAGATGGAGACTTTACCTCTTTCATGTTTACATGGATGGAGCTAGAACATATTCTTCTTAGCAAAGTATCTCACGAATGGAAGAAAAAATATCCAATGTACTCAGCCCTACTATGAAGCTAATTTATAGCTTTCATATGAAGGCTAAAACGCAATTATAGCACAAGAATATGGGGAAAGGGGCAAGGGAGAGGAGGGGAAGGGGGAGGATGGTTGGAGGGACGGAAATTGGTGGGATCACACCTACATTGCATCTTAGAAGGTTACAAGTGAAACTTACTAAATGAAGAATATAAATGTCTTCATATAGTGATTAAAAGGCCATGAAGGCTATGTTAAACAGTTCAATTAAAATATTTCAGATTGTATGTGAAGTCAGCACACTGTGCCCCATGATTGCACTAATGGACATAATTATGATTTATTAAAAAAAAAAAAAGAAAGAAAGTCATTATAGGGTGGTGCCTGTGGCTCAGTGGGTAAGGCACTGGCCCCACACCCCGAGGATGGTGGGTTGAAACCCAGCCTGGCCAAATTGTAACAACAACAACAACAAAAAAGCCAGTACAAATGAATCAACACATTTATATAAAACTGAACTTGTTAATTCATTTGTACCATATACAGTATTTTAGAATAACTATGGATATTTTATAACAATTTATAATATGCTAGGTTACAAAGAGTAAACGAAGGGACACTCTCAGTATTTTTAAAATGTTAATTATACTTGCATAATTCCAAATAAATTCCAAATCTTTAAAACATTAAAAAAAAAAAAAAGCCAGGCGTTATGGTGGGCACCTGTAGTCCCAGCTACTTGGGAGGCCAAGGCAAGAGAATCGCCTAAGCCCAGGAGTTGAAGGTTGCTGTGAGCTGTGACACCACGGCCGTCTAGTCTACCAGGGATGATAAAGTGAGACTCTGTCTCAAAGAAATACATAAACTCATTGTAATAATCCACGTTTGAAAAGAGTGAAGAGTGGGGGCGGCACCTGTGGCTGAAAGGAGTAGGGCGCTGACGCCATATGCCACGGAGGTGGCAGGTTCAAACCCAGCCCCGGCCAAAACTGCAAAAGGAAAAGAAAGAAAGAAAGAAAGAAAAGAGTGAAGAGTGGTCAGATTCTGGGTCTATCTGAACAGGGAAGTGAAAGGATTTGGTGAGTGATTAACGAGAGCAATCTAGAGTGATGCTGAGTTTTTCGATCCGAGGACCTAGGCAGCTCTAGTGGCCATTTACTGATCTGAGAAGAACAGTTTGAAGGAAAGATCAAGAGCTCAATTTGGACATGGCGGCTTGTGATGCCCGTGGAACACCCCAAGGGTCAACCCAGTAGTGCACGGTGACAGGAGTTTAAAGATCTGGGGAGAGATCTGTGTGGGAGGTTTGGGATGCATTTGGTGATGGCCTATTGGAAAGGATTTAAAGAACACAACTGGGCGAGATCACAGAGCGAATGACCGAGAAGGCACAAAGACCACCTCCTAAGCCCTAAGACACGCTGATGTCAATAAGCTGTGGCGAGTAGAGAAGCCAGGACTTCAGGCTGAGGTAGACAAGTGAGTCAGGAAAAGATCCAGAGGGTGCTGTGGGACAGAGACCAAGTGACGGAAGTGCCCTGGCAAGAAAGTGATCAGCTTCGGAAATGATTCTGATAGCAAGATGGCACTAACCATCAGATGTAGCACCATGAAATTACCTTTTGAATTAGAGTTGAAGCTTCTTTTTCTTTGGCTTTGCTCATTGAATTTTTGGGCGTGCAGTCCTGCTTTTTGAGGCCAGGTCTGAGACATTCTGAAAATTGATGCTTATAAATTCTGACCTGGTGCCTGGTTGTGTGTCTGTTTTCCCTGTCTTTTCAAATTCTAAAGCAGCCAATCTCTCTGACAGGGTTAGGTCGAACCGTCTCCTATGTCTGGTGGGTGGGAGCCGAGAAGACGCTAAGAATTGAAAATCCCTACTCCCAGCTCATTTCCACTACGGTTTCCTTAGTCTGCAGGCTGTCAAAGGAGGCAAAGCACCCGGGTTATTGTAAAGTAACAAGCTAGGTGGCCCTTTGATTATTTTTTTAAAAAACAAATATGAAAAACTGAAACAGATAGGGAAAAAAGTGTCACAAACTTGAAATTTAAATCATAAATTTACACATTGCTTCTCTGACATAAGTATTTGAACTGCCGTAATTAGTATTTGTGAATACCTAATTCATAAATCAGGTATTCCAACACTTCCTCATTCCCAAAATAATAAAAACGTGTAAACTTTGACTAAGAAACACTTTAATGATATGCAGCGATTTAGAAGATCTTTAAAAATAAAATTTCCTCAGGAGAATAAAGTGTTGTTTTCATCACAATACAAACAATGGATAACTGAAATCTAACAGTTTATAAGCTGAGGGACAGAAAGCTTTTGTGTATTTTATCTAGAAAGCAAATTAAAGAGATGGATGTAGTTCATGAGTTAGTATATTTTTGTTTTTACATTATTTTTTCCAATAAGGATTGACACATAAGTTTATTGACACATAGGGAAAAATAAATGTATCTTTCAATACGTATCTCTAAACTTGGTAAATCCATTCCCTATTGAAAATCCAATATCAGAATACAAACTTCTTTTTTATTTTTTTGAGACAGAGTCTTACTCTGTCACTCTGGGTAGAGTGCTGTGGCATCCAAGCTCACAGCAACCTCAAACACCTGGGTTTGAGCTATCCTCTTGCCTTAGCCTCTGAGTACCCAGGACTCTAGGCACGTGCCACTATGCTGGGCTAGTTTTTCTATTTTTAGTAGAGACGGGGTCTCTCTTGCTGAGGCTAGTCTCAAACTTTTGAGCTCAGGCAATCCACCCGCCTTGGCCTCCCAGACTGCTAGGATTATAGGCGTGAGCCACCATGCCCGGCCCATAAACTTTTTAATTTACCTATTGCTACATTATGAATCACTCAAAAACTTAAAGGCATCAAAGTACAACAGTTTTATTATCTGCAATTCTGCGAGTTAGCTGGGTTCAGTAGAGTGTGTGAATGTATGTAGCTAAGTGCAATCCTCAGGATACCAACTACGCAGAGGAACAAGTCGCCTCACTCAGGTGACGGGTGGTTGCTGCTGGCTTTTGCCGAGAGCCAGAGTATGTTGGTTCCTTTTTAAGGCCTCTCCCTGTAGCAAGACAGCTGGGTTGTAAAAGGTTGAAACTGGTGACTGTCAGTGTAGCTTAAGAATGTCATTTCTGATGCATCGTGATGGTCAAAAGCAGGCACCCGTTTAGCACAGTTTCAAAGGAACTGCATTTGCATCTAAGAAGGAAAAAAATAGTTGAAGGCCATCCTTGGAGATTAGCAACCGGAGCTTGTTTCTGATCCCCTAACAGTTCACGATCCTACCATACGCAAAATACCCTCACCCCTCCATAAATCCCCCAAAGACTTATTCCGTATGATAGAACTCCGAGTGCAAGATGAGGCTCCTCTGGGGCAGTGTGGGCATCAGAGACTGCAAACTTTCTTTCCTCCATACTTCTAACTTACAACGTTGCTATTGGATACTTTAACTGTAATAGTTTAGAAAGGGAGAAAGTGGAAGGGTGGTAGAAATCATCAGTCCACAGTAATTCTCAGATCTAGCTGGACATATGTTGCCCTTTTCTCTAAGGCGAGGAATATTTCATGCTTTTACTTCAAATTAATATGAGGGCAGAAATGTTTCGGTGACATTGTTTTCAATGCTAAGGTAAAGTTCAAATTGTTGTTGAGCCCTTCACCCAGGGAGTGTGCTGAACGACCTCACATTGTGCATGTTCGATAAGAACCCTCCAGCTGCTGCTCCCCCTCCACCCCCCTGCTCTCCCTCCTCTCCTCTCCCCCTGTTAGACTGTACTTGCGTTTTATCTTTTTTTTTTTTTTTTTTTTTTGCAGTTTCTTTTGGCCAGGGCTGGGTTTGAACCCGCCACCTCTGGCATATGGGGCCGGTGCCCTACTCCTTTGAGCCACAGGCGCCACCCCCCCTTGTCTTTTATCTTTTGTATGGGTGTGTGGCTTTTTATATATTGGCTCAATATTAGTATTGAGTACTTTGGACACTTTTTTCTCTTTATTGAGATACTTTACTCAGAAGAATGTGTTTCAACTTCAGGTGAAGAATATTTCTTGATTAGGCAAGTTCTACTCTTTGGGAGTGAATTTTATGGTTCTTGTATGCCTCTCTGGTGCTTGAATTCTTTATTCTGCACTCTGAATCATCTTTTATTTTCCATAGAAATAGGCCACATTTAGAGTTGTGTAAACTTTCTCAGCTTGCTTCCTACCCATAGGAGTTTGGGGGTTCAGAGGCCTCCTTTAATTTTAAACTCTCTCTGTACCATTTGGTCCAAACTCGTATAATTCTTTTTAAAATGTTGTGAGATTTCTATGTATCAAATTACATTCTCTCCATTAGACAAAAACAACACCTAGAAATTTCATTTAGGCTGGCCCATCTCTATGGTAGGCCGCGAGACTTTTTAAATATTCTTAGAAGCTTGTGTGTGTGTGTGTTAGAAAGGATATAAAAAACATGCATTTGTGATTTGTGAAGGCCCAGCTTTTTAACTGAGGGGGTGTATGAGACTTGATGTTAAGACTCTTAGAAGTTCCTTTGTCTAGCTGAGAGAGTCTGCAAAGTATCCCATTGTAGTTTTCAGAGTTTGCATCAAAGAGTCTTTTTTTTTAATTGTTTATATTATTAAATCATAGCTGTGTACATTAGTGCAATCAAGGGGTAAAATGTGCTGGTTTCATATACAATCTGAACTATTTTCATCAAACTGATTAACATAGCCTTCATGGCATTTTCTTAGTTATTGTACGAAGACATTCGTATTCTGCATTTAGTAAGGTTCGCCTGTACCCTTCTAAGATGCACCGTAGGTGTGGCCCCACCAATTACCCTCCCTCCACCCCAACTTCACCCCTCCCCTCCCCTCCCTTGCTCCTTTCCCCATTTCTTGTGCTATAATTGGGTTATAACCTACATATGAAAACTATAAATTAGCTTCATAGTAGGTTTGAGTACATTGGACACTTTTTCTTCCATTCTTGAGATACTTTGCTAAGAAGCATATGTTCCAGTTCCATGAATGTAAACATGAAAGAGGTAAAGTCTCCATCCTTCTTTAAGGCTGTGTAGTATTCCATGGTGTACATGTACCACAAATTATTAATCCATTCATGGGTTGATGGGCACTTGGGCTTCTTCCATGATTAGCAATTATGAATTGGGCTGCAATGAACATTCTGGTACAGATACCTTTGTTATCATGTGAATTTTTGTCTTCTGGGTATATACTGAGTAAAGGAATTATAGGATCGAATGGCAGGTCAATTTTTAGATCTCTAAGTATTCTCCAAAACCACATCCCTAAACTGATCTTGACTGTGAGGCTATGTTTTAGTGGTAGTGCCCCAAAATTGTGTCCAGGTTTTAATTTACTTTGAGTATATTTTGTAAACTGAGAGTTTGGGAATTGACAAAGAGTTTTATGAAAAAGAGTTTTATATTCCAAACCAATAATTCTGGGGTTGCAAATATTTCCTCTATATTCTACTTCAAGATGAAAAAGCTCTTTTTTTAAGTTCATCTTTTTTTTTCTTACTCTACCTCATTAAAAGAAAACATTTGATGTTTTAAAAAAATCCTGCCTGGAAATGTTCTTAGCTACAACTACCATCCCATCTTTTACACTACTGCAGGCAAAAGTGTTGCTAAACTTTTTGCCACTACATAGCATGGGTAATCCTTTCTTCAGACGACAATAGCCATGTGCCCCCTTGTTCTTTAAGTCTCCACTGATCATCTCTTTGAGGGCCTTCTGCCTTCTGATAGCTACTAGTCTTAAAATCAATGACACACACGTTACGGTTTTATTATGGGAACACCTTACTTCCAGGTATCAATTTTAATTTCAATTGTAATGAAAAATTCCCACACATCTTGTCACAGAAATATTCTGCTTAGTGCTTTTCTTCCTCCCCTCTGACCTCCTCATTTCCAGTCCTTTTCTCTATTATTTCTTTTTCTCATCATTCATTCAATGAAGGATGGAATGTGCTATGAAGCTTATGGACTGTGGTA
This sequence comes from Perodicticus potto, assembly GCA_963574655.1. NCBI lineage: Eukaryota > Metazoa > Chordata > Mammalia > Primates > Lorisidae > Perodicticus > Perodicticus potto. Next base: position 7,254 of record CAUYRH010116399.1, read on the forward strand.
GCCTGTGGACATTCGGAGATGAACTAAATATGGCGCCTTCTCGTGAGGAGCTCAACCCTATTGACAGGAGAATTTTCTTTAAGGATGGACTGAATGACTTTATTCATAATTCAAAAAATAGAAAGGAAATCAGATCCTGTTTCAGGATTTCACGTGGCATTTACTTATATACCTTCTTAGTCTACTCCATTCAGTGATAGTTCCTCAGTTTTTCATTGTTTTTCACAATCTTGACACCTTTGATCACTACTGCTCAGTTATTTTATGGGATCGCTTAATTACTAGAGATGTTAAACTTGGGCCCTTGGTTAAAGGGGTGTCTGCCAAGTGTAATCACCATAACGTTGCCATTACATCTTTTTCTTTTTCTTTTTTTTTTAATTTTTATTAAATCATAATTGTGTACATTGGTGCAATCATGGGGCACAATGTGCTGACTTTATATACAATCTGAAATGTTTTCATTGCACTATTTAACATAGCCTACATGGCCTTTTAATCACTATATGAAGACATTTATATTCTACATTTAGTAATTTTCACTTGTTTTTATTTGATCCGAAGCCCCAAAAAGATGAAAATAAATTTTTTTAAAGAAAGCTTTCTGATTTAATAGATATTTATTTGATCCAAAGCTCCAAAAAGAGAAAAAGATTATTCTAGCAGTTATTGGAAAGGAAATAGTCAACATGCTTATAAGAATTAAAATAAAGCAGTTCCCTGAACCCCATAAACGCATCGATGCACAAAGTTATGATTTAATAAAAAGTAATTTAATAAAAAAAGAATTAAAATAGCATTATCTGATTTCTAATAGTATATAATCTTTTAACGTTCAGATCTAATTTGCTACAATCTGAGGCAAATGTTTGTTCTTTTAAAACCTATAATACATATGCTATTTGAAATACATGTATTGCCTCTTTAAGACTTTTCATAGTAATTTTTTCTTTTAATTTATCTCCTGTATTTTAAAATTAGACATGAAAAATCACTGTGTTAGTATTATTCTGTTGGCTGTATCAGACTTTCCTACTTAGAGATACAATATAACACCAAGTCTTTTTTCATCTTCTCTTAGAAGTGATTTTCATCATACCACAGAGTAGGGCAGACCAAGTTAGAACTATATAAACAGATGTGCTTCATTAATTCACCAAATGTCCTCTTTGTATTAAATGCTCTTCCCTCCCCTAGTTCAATTTAGACCACTATCTATTTACCTCACTCTCACTTACAGCCACAGAAGCACCACAAACGGATCCGAACTTGGGGTTCAGATCTCAACTCTTTGCATAAGCTTTGACTTGTTTTTCCATCTTGATATACATACATACCATGACTCGTGCATAAAAGCTCTGCAGCGAAGTTGAATAATATGTAAATTTTATGTTGTAATGAATTAGGTCCTAAGATCTTTAAAGGTCAGACACCTGGTATAATACATCACATTCTTTAATATCAACTACAAAATAACTGTAATAAATTTTTCTAACACCACATCCTCACACGCTGTTACCCACAAGGAAGCACCAAAGAAAATGTGTCATTTGTCAAAACATGCAGAAAAACTGGCATGTGTACAAGTCTCTTTAAAAGTAATGCTCAGGTTGGAAATAGCTTTCCGAATGACTATTTGGTGGTTAAACAAAGAAAAACACATTAGCGCTGAACTAAAATCATTTCTTGATATGTGAAAAGAAAAGAAGAAAGAAACAACTAGTATTCTGGAATATATGATAAAACAGTTTTAATTAGTTACAGAAAAATGTAAAATGTATAGGCAAAGAGCTGCATTTGATTATTCTTAAGGAAAAATTCAACAGGCATAGAAATGTAAGCATGGGGCGGCACCTGTGGTTCAGTGAGCAGGGTGCCGGCCCCATATGCCGGAGGTGGCGGGTTCAAACCCAGCCCTGGCCAAAAACTGCAAAAAAAAAATAACAATAAAGTTTATTAAAAAAAAAAATTATAAAAAAAAAAAAAGAAATGTAAGCATGGATGAGTGAGTGGGCTCTTATAAAAATGCACAGCTATTTGAGTTGTAGAAATTTGATAGTTGCTATTAAAATAAAAATATTTCTTTCTTTTTAATGCTGTTTGAGATCATCTGTTACAAGTCTCTATTATAAGAGTGTGGTTATTAGCAAGGGAAGGAGAAAGGGATTTATCTGCAAATAATTCAGACTTTGGAGTATAACAAAATGCCAACCCACATCAATACATGCTTTCATTTCCATCCACCACACATCCCTATTTTCCAATAGTGCGTTTTGTTAACTCACGACAAAAATGAAATGGGTGTGTACACAGAAATGCCCACCTAAAATTTCCAGTGTGGACCTAGCTTTCTAATGTGTTATTTTTAATGCTAAGAAAAGTATGTCCTGAAAGTATACATTACATAAATAATTATTTTGTATATACTCCCACTTTGGTGATGAATCTTGAAATAGGGATTAAAACTATATTTTGGGAACAATATATTTATCACTTTAAATAATATTTTTGCTGTAAACTTGAATATTCTTGGGGAAAAGACCATGATCACTTTAAGAACCAATTTCGTTTTTCAACATATTATTTTATAATGGTTGTGTTAGCACGTACATATGGCATCAGTCAGTAGTCACAAGATGAAGTGACAATGTTGTCCAGATCCCTAAGAGGCACCCCATAAGCAAAAAGGAAAATTGAAGTTAGTATAGTTTTAGGATTTGAAAGTTCTGGGAAATTGCCAAAATCCCACCTTCTTTAATGCATGTACATAAAGTTAGCCAAAATATTCATAACGTTTATTGCCACATCTAAAATGGACTTTCCAAGCTGCAGAGAATGTGTTGGCAAGAACTCCTCCCCTTATAAGCAGCTGAACACTTGTGTTCTTGCTTCCAAAAAGCCCCAACGTAAAGCTCATTAGACAAACTGAAGGAAGCAAAGAGATCAAGAATGAACTTTTCAGGTGTTTTAATTAATCTCTCCAAAATGGGCCAAGGACAAAGAAACAATTTAAAGAAAAGAAATGGGTGGTAATCAAAGGGAAGTGATCTAAAGTAAATTGACCCCCGCAAACTTCAACACATAACAGTCCTAAAGGTAGGATGAGGTGGTCACGTGTGCACTCCGCTGGCTAAGGTCTGTCTCTCTGTACCTTTCTGGAAAATAACTTGGCAGTAGGTACCCGGTCAGCAATTTAGCAGTATGACCCATTCATTCTTTCGAGTGCTTGATTTGTGCCTGACAATAAACACAGAAAACTACACCCTGGAGCTCGAGGGGTGGCGGGACACAGACGATTAACAAGCAAATAATTAAATAGTCACCATGTCAGAAGTTGGGAAGAGCCATGAAGAAATTATTTGTATTTGCTGGGGAGTGGGTGGAGGTGTGTGGCTACTTTAAATATTTTAAAGCTTTTAAAGCTTCAGTAGCTTCACTGAGGTGAAATTTGAGCAAAGACCAGAATGAAGTGAGGGTTACCGAGGTGAGGAGCCCCAGCCGTGGCTGCTCGCTGAACCTGACCTAGACTAGACTCGCTGCCTGGGTAGCTTCGCCACCTGGTCAGTACTCAGAGGGCGATGTTGCGGAGGGACTGTCTAAATATGATGTCTGCTGTAATGACCACATGGCAGACCTGCTGCCCTGAATGTCCCTGTCTAAGGGAATCCAACCCACCTCAGCCAGAAATGCAGGCCCTCTGCACCCCCGGGAATGCCCAGCCTCTGGGGAGCTGTCCTTAGTGCTGACAGGCAGCCCAGCCATGGCACAGGGACAGATGGCAGGACAGGGCTAGCCCCTTACAAGCCTGTGAGCAGAGAGAGCCCAGCCCACAATGACACCCCCATAAGAACTCAGCCTGCCTCTCCCTTCCTACCCCACCTCCGAGTGTTCCCTGGGAGAGCTCACACTGCTCTTCACCTATCATAGAGAACTGAGCAGAAATCAAAACCCCAACAGTAGAACCTCTACAGTTGACCACCTCCCTATTCTGACCACCTCCTTAAGCTGACCTAATTTTCATAGAACAGACATGCACCCCATGTACGTATCTACCTCCTCATGTTGACTAGTTTGTTACAGTCCCTTGGGTGGTCAACTTACAGAGGTTCTACTGCATGTATTTAAACTCATTTATCAGTTATTTATACTGTAATAGAAATATTCACTGTAAAGGCGGAATTTATATTTATAGTGATTTTGACCAATATGTGTGTGCACAGAGAAAAGAAAGATGAGAATTATCACTAATGTGTGAACAATAATTATGGAGCAGGGCTCAGCAAACTGTGGCCCAAGGCACCAAATCTGACCCAAGGCTTCTTTCTGTACATAAAGTTTTATTGGAAGACAGCCACGCCCATCCATGGACCTACTTTTCTGCTAAAACAGAGTTGAGTAATCATAACAGAGACTGTATGGCCTACAACACCCGGAGTATTATTTGGCCTCAGAAAGAATTTGTAGGTTCCTGGTGTACAGATTTAGATATAAGCACTAATTTTCTCCTTGGGCTTTTATGTTTTCCATCTTCTCTGCAAATAAAAATAAAGGATCATGGTGAGAAAAAAGGTAAATAAATAATTACGTTCATTTTCATTTTTCTGGGAATAAACTATAAAATGATGAATGGTTATTAGCAAACCCAGTGTGGTTGGGAGCTATAAAATTACTATGTATGTCACCAACATTTGTCATGAGGATGTACTATGTTTTAAGCATTGGCTAAGCTCCTTACAACTATAACTTATCCAATTCTCAGAATCAATCTATGAAATAGAAATTATTATTGTCCCCTTTCACAGGTGAGGAAACTGAAAAACAAAGGAGTTTTAAATAATTCAGCAAACACTCTTATACATTGGAGTCGGGATTCAAATCCAAGGAGTCTGGACGCTAAGTCCCATACTATGCCTTGTGACTATTCAATTCTCGTACCACTTTCTTATAAAGAAAATATATTTTGTCTACAGCAAAAAATAGTTCTTTTATATTAACAGCCAAAGTCCAAAAATGTGTGCAGGGGCTAAAAGGGGGAAGGGGTAGGTGGGAGAAGAGAAAGAAGGAAGAGCTGTAGGAAGCTGAATTTTCATCATAGTTAAAATATAGATATGAAAGGAGTCTTGTGTATTAATAAGGGTTTTCCAAAGAAAAAGAACCAAGAGACAATAGAATGAGTATTGGGGGAAGACAGAGAGAGATTGATTTATTTTAAGGGACTGGCTCACACATGGGGACATCCGAATTCTATGGGGTAGGTCAGGAGGCTGGAAACCCAGAGAAGAGCAGACGCAGCTCCAATCCAGTCAGTCTGCAGGCAGAATTCCTTCCCTCTCGGGCGACTTCAGTTGTCCCCTTAAGGCTGTCAACAGATTGGATGAGGACCACCAGGGGACCCACGCAGGGGACTCTGTTTTACTCCGAGTCTACTGAGTCACATGTTAATCTCATTTAAAAAAAGAAAGAAAGAAAAACCTTCACAGCAACAACTAGACTGATTTGAGCAGATTATCTGGGCATCATGGCCTAGCCAAGTTTACACACAAAATTAACCGTCACATCTGGGTAAACAAATGCGAAGAAGGAAAAGAAAACACAGAGGAGAAAACAGAGAGACAGGTGCAGTGGGGTGTGGGATTCAGGAGAGGAACTCATCCTCCTCTTCCTGGGAGAAGCATCCAAATCAACCACAAAGTCACACTTGTAGGGCGGGCTCAGGCCACGCCGGGGGAGTCAAACTGGCGGTTCACTGGAGGTGAGAGGAGGTGCGGTCAAGGGAGGTGGTGGGGGGAGAAGTGGGGAAGAACAGCAAGAAGCTAATTTTCCAAAGAACAGTATTCAGAGGCATCCGTGAGCCTCGGCAGCACCAGTCCTGCTGCATTGGTGAATGTAAGGCCTTGTGGTGCAGAGTGCAGCAGGGGGGCCTGGCTTCTGCTCCCACGGTGACAGTTTCAAGGACCTGGACCACCTGTAGACCTTGGCAGGTCCAGAGAACAACACTCATTGCATTTTCTCATTGGTGACATTCGGGTTTCAAACAAGTGTCAAATAAGTGAGCCACAGACACAGGAGGGACCAGATTGAGAGGGTGGGGGGAGGTTCCTGAATATCGTCTGACATACCTGGAGAATCTTCAGCATAACTGGTGAGCCTGCATGGAGGTTAGGAGGGCCATGGGGTTGGGTTAATGCTCCCATTACGCCATTGGCAGACATGGGCTCAGGAAAGGCTGGTGACATAGTTGCTCTGTGATGCCTATGCTGATGGAGGTAAGCATGGCGTGGAGCGGAGGAGGCAAAGTGCCCTGACAGACCTTTGGGGTCTGGGCAACTGCCTAGAAATCTGGGAAACTTGAGCACGGAACATGTATGAGGTAAAGGTGGAGTGGAAACCACAGCTTTTCTGAGTTCATAGAGCTTTTCAGATTGAATCAACGAACTACTAAATATCTAAATAAACACATAAATGTTCTTCCTTCCCTCTCCCTCCTCACACCACTCTTGCAGCCCCTTTACCTCAAACTTGTCTTTCTTATCGCTCAGCCCCCTTCCTAGAGAAAAGCTGCGTGTTCCTGTGAAGACCAATAATTGCCCAATGTTATTTGATTAGAGATAAAATCAGAGGGTAAGTTCTATCAGGGCAGGGATTTTGTTTTCTTTTGTTCACTATTTTATCCCTGGCTCTTGACAGAGAATAGGCAGACAAAATGAATTGGTAAGAAAATAAAGAAAAGAAAACTCAGTCTTCTTTTATGTCAGAAATCAAGAACAACTTGTAACGTCATTGAGAAGCCCGCAAAGATAGGAAATTGCTCCGCAGAGCACCTGACATGTGGTAAGCGGTCAGCAAATGCCAGCTGTTTTTATTTTATTTAACAAAAAATTAAAGGACCTAAAATTAATTTTCCAGAAAACATAATATTAAGTAGCTAGGCATTCAGGGGCCAGATTATGGAAGGAGCCTCTGAGGTATCTTATGAAGATGTTTAAGTTTTGTCTGAAGGCAAGATATAACTCCCAGAGAATTTTAAGCAGAGGTGTAAGTGGGATTGCATTTTAAGAAGTATTACACTGCACTACATTTTAAGAAGTATTTTCTTATAGAGGTATGAAGACAGAATTAGGGTGAAATTTTGAAAAATCAGGAAAGGAAAGGTACTGGGGAGGTAAAATTAGCAGGAACTATTAAGCAACTCAAGGGGAAAAGAAAGAAAAGTGCTGATTAAGAGAAAATGGAGTGTGAGCACTTTAGGTTTGAAAGAGAATTTCCGACAATATTAACATGTTTATAACTGATTTATCAAGAAAGCTCATACAATCTTCTTTTTTGGAGGTCTTTAAAAACGACATGGAAGCATCTTTGTTTGGTATCCAAAGGTTTGGGCTTAATCCAAAAGCGATCTATCCTTTTGATACTATGATTTCAACAGAAAACCAAAACGTGGACACAAACAGTATAGAGAAATAATGTATAATACTTGCAAGGTTTTAACGATATACACATATGATCTTTATATCTTCTGTTGTTTTTGTTTACTTATGGAAGTTTCCCATTCACCTTTAAATATGCTGTATCATTCTCTGCTCGTGATTTTTTCCCAATCATGTTCTCATTATGTCTCATCACTTTATGAGAATGACATTGCTGCCTAGTGACTTCATTACTGTAAAGAAATGATATGAGTTTACAGCTTTAAAAAAAATAATTAAAAGCATAAATTATGGCTGCTGTCAAGACAACAGATATTAACACTGAAACTTAGAACATATTGCAGAAATAGGTTAGGTTTGTGCTATCTGAAATCATTGTGAACCTTAAGCGTTTCCTCTACAAATAATACACCTAAAAGTTATTTCATCTTTTTGAACAAGAAACCTAGGTGAATCACCCTGTGCTGCCTCTTTTCCAGGTCATTTCTCCTCCCGATACATGCCACACTGGTATTAAAAGGTCTTATGAGAATTATTAAAGATCACTGAAAGAGATAGCAGTATCAACTAGAAGGCATAAAAAACCAAAGTTATGAACATTTGTGCTAACAGAAATCTTTAACCTTGTACAAAGTCCAAGGAAATGTATCCAACATCTTAAAAATATGATGTTTCAACTGTCATTTGCTAAGTAAAACCACCGCCATATCAACTATTACACTGGAAATCTTGACCAGCTATGGTTTTGCCTGGAATGACAGGTCTCATAAACAGAGGTCCACAGCAAGGGGTTGTGTACAAATGAAGGGTGCATTCCACTTAACTGTTGCAATGGAAATCCATGATTAATTCAAGGGGCTAGACTACATGAACTCTAAGATTACCCATCAGGGGTGTCCAACCTTCGGACTGAGGGCCACATGCTGATATTGTGAGGACTTGTTTTGCTTATCTATGGTGTCAAATAACATGAAAAGTATGCATAGACCTTTTTTTGGCCTAATTAGCTTTTGCTGGTATTTATGTATTTATTGCATGGTCCAACAAAACTCTTATTCTTCCAACATGCAGCAGAGAAAAACAAAGGTCAGACATCCTTGATACACTGAAAAGTTTTCAAATCTACGGAAAACATACACACAGATCCTGAAAACATTGACGCTCCAGAAGAACAAACAACCTTCTCCCTTTAAAACGTCAATTTTTTTTGTGCAGGTATCTACACATATCTATGTGCATGTAGACGTATGTAGCTAATGTGTGTACATATTTATCTATATGAGGTCTAGATTCCTGGATGTTTAATTTATATATATGTATGAATGGGCACATTTATATATAATTATGCACACTGCTTCACCAGTGTTCCAAAGCCTTAATATATATATGATCCTATGGGAAAAAATAAGATGGTGAAAAAGGAAATGTATCTCAGAGGATGCATTCCTAAATGCGTTAGAAAGAACTAGTCTTCTCTGCTCTCCAAACCCAGAGAACTACAACGGGTCAGTCACTCTGGTGTGTTTCTAATATAAGGAAACACAAGGTTAATACAGTATATATGTTCAGAAATATTTTCCATTCCTTCCTTTTTATTTGCATATAGTAAACTCTACTACATATTTCCTAATTCTTGGAGATTTCTGCAGACAGGAAAATAAGACCATTATTACTACCACATACAAAGAAATACTTTCCTAAAGTTGAATATAGATCACTTATTCTTACGTGCTGTTATTTCCCCACTCAAGGATCTGCATATGTGATAAACAAGTAGACACTTCCAAGAGTGATTTGTCATGTTTACCAAAACGTGAGGTCTAATTTCTGTTAAAATATTTTTCAATATTTTTAATGAATTTTAATAAAGGTTTATCAGGCGCTTGTTATGGTGCAGAACTTTTATTAAATTCTGTGATCCATAAAACGTTTTTTTGAATGACACATAGTTTAGTTTTTCATTTAGAGGCTATAAAAGTGTTCACAAAAGTTATGTTGAAAAAAAAGTGATTGAAAGTGCTAAAACACTGTACAGAATATAAAATCCTTTCATAGACTTTTTATGACACATGAAACATGAGTCTTAAAGGTTTAATGTTACTGACTTTTATACAAGGCTTTTTAATTCTTGATTCCAGTTATGGTTCTGCAAATGAACTGTGACATTAAAAGGAATCAGGCTGGAACTGCCTGGGCTCACTCTCTAGATGAGCTCCGACTGGCCATGAGGGGTTTGCTCGAGGACCCACCGCCCACAAATGATTAACACTCAGGTGCTTTCTTAGGACAGAGGAGCCGGAGTGAGTCTGCTTAACAGACTCCCTCCTACCTAAATTCAGTGTTAATGTTGGGGAGGGCACATAGATGACTGTTAGCAAATACGAAACGTGAAAGATGACTATCCCTTAATCTTTGTTTCTTTAATGCTGTACCACTATTCACTGCTATAATTACAATGTTGTCTTGGTGAACTACAGGACTAATGTTGCCACCTGTCCCGTTAAAATAATAGATAAAATATTCACTTTGGTGCTACCTTTGGGAATTTTGAGTCAAGTTGGTTCTGGAATCCAGTACAGAAGACAAATCACTGTGTTTTGTTCTTAAAGTATTGGACTCGACCAAATGAAATTGCCATTTTTATAATTTAAAACAGTTAAAATCTTCAATTTCTGATGGCTCCCCTTCATTTTCTTTTCTTTCTTTCTTTTTTTTTTGTAAAGACAGAGTCTCACTCTATCGCCCTCTGTAGAGTGCTGTGGAGTCACAGCTCACAGCAACCTCCACCTCCTAGGCTTGAACGATTCTCCTGCCTCAGCCTCCCAGGTAGCTGGGATTACAGGCGCCCGCCACAATGCCCAGCTAATTTTTGATGCGCCTGTGGCTCAGAGAGTAGGGCACCGGCCCCATATACCGAGGGTGGCGGGTTCAAACCCGGCCCCGGCCGAACTGCATTTTCTAAGATGTCTAAGAACTAATATGTTTTAAAAGCTATAGTGATCATTTTTGTTAAGAGGAGAATAGAGAAACAGTGATGAATCAGATCAATATAGGATGAATTTTGGTAATTTAAGTAGGATGTTAAAATAATATGCTCGCCTTAAATTGTCTTGAGTGGTGGCTCAACTTTACTCATCATTCTGTGTGTGTAGATACTCTCCTTGTTGGTTAATTTCCTAGAAGAAATAGGCAAACTCCCAGTTTCCATGTGTTAATACTACACTGTGAAAATCATTTAGGAAAGAGGGTGAGTTTACAAAAAGAATGAAAAAAGTATGGTGTTAAATAAGTATGCAACATACAAACTCCAGACAGCTACAGAGGTTCTGTAGTTCACCAAGACAACATTGCAATTATAGCAGTAAATAGTGTACAAACTTCAAGAAACAAAGCTTAAGGCATAGCATTCCTTCACATTTCCTATTTACTAATAGTCATCTTTCTGACCTCCCCAACATTAATCATCAGTGGTACACTCCAAAAGGCTGAAATAAAATATCTGTGTCATAAATGGTACTCATAATTCATCTGTTTGTTTTGATAAATAATCCCTTTCTTATTTCAAAAGTATTTTAATATGAAAAGAACTAAACATTGGATTTCTCAAAATGAGCCATAACTTAATATCCTGCATGTAACCAAAAGAATGATCAAATATAGTAAAAATTTCCGCTTCCTTGTAATCTGTATTTTCTAATATGAAGCATATGATCCTAATTTAGCAAAATTTATAAAATAATTTCTTCCTCTATACATATTAGCACTAGGTATTTTAAACCAAAGGCTCACAAGTTTTACAATACTTTTAGTGTACTTCAGAAATTATTGAAAGACATATTTTTGATACATTACTATATAGTGCATTAAAGACCTATTTTTTCATTAACTTATGTGATTTTATGTATTATCCATTTGTAGCTTAGTTTATTATATGTACTGAATCTCTAAGGTATTAAAAATGCATTTCAGCTAGAACAGTCTGTGTTAAAACTGTACATTAAGGCAGATTTGCTATTCTCTCATGTGTTCTAGGTTAATAAACTTTTACTAAATTACCAAATGATTTCTATATGACCTTTGAATATTACTTTCCTATCTATTTCCCTAGAGATGAACAATAAAGAATTCAAAATATTTAGTCCACTGAAGCCAAAAGATAACAAGCCAAAATCCTTCCTGACACTCAAGAAACCATGAGAAACATGCAAATATCTTCTCCCATTCTGAAGGTTGTCTATTTCCTTTGTCAATTGTGTCTGCTAGTAGATGAGCAACCACAAGCCTACATGAAAGAAAATCACAAACTCGAGAAGGCAAGAGTGGGGAAGGGGAGGGGGCTCAATAAGCTCCCTCCTAACGATACAGCAAAGGGGTACATGGCTCACCTCCTGGGTGAAGGACTCAACTACAACTCAGATGTTACCTAAAAACTGCAAACGATGTAAGCTAATCGTATGTACCCTTATATTAATCCAAATTTTTTTTTTATTTTGTTGTTGTTGCAGTTTGGCCAGGGCTGGGTTTGAACTCGCCACCCTGGGTATATGGGGCCAGCACCCTACTCAATGAGCCACAGGCACCACCCTAATCCAATTTTTTTTTTTAAAGAAACCACGAAAAAGCTGACCAGAGGGAGAGAAGTTTCTAAAGCACATGCTAAAAAATATAAGCAAGGCAGAAGGAATCGGGAGGGGGTAACTATTACAAGTTTTATCAATATTAAAGACATTTTTAGCACCATAAAACACCACTATTTTTTTTGTTGTTGTGCAGTTTTTTTGGCAGGGGCTAGGTTTGAGCCCACCACCTGTGGCATATGGGGCCGGCACCCTACTGTTCAAGCCACAGGCATCGCCTCATAAATTTCCAGTTCTTTTTTTTGGCAGTTTTTTTGGCCAAGGTCAGGTTTGAACCCACCACCTCTGGTATATGGGGCTAGCGCCCTACTCCTTGAGCCATAGGCACTGCCCTATTTTAGAAAGGAGAAAGAATAAGCTAAGAAATTGAAAAATCTAACTTTTTAAAAAATAAACTATTTCCACATGATGATATCTTCTAAAAATCATACTTTTAATCTTCCAGTAGGTATTACATACATTTCTTCTTCCAGAGTATGTCTACTGCTTCTTCTGTTGATGGATTTTAAAGGTATGAATAGGGTGGTTCTGAAAAGCATGTGCTCCTTCCAACTGGAGGCGGTAGGAGCAAGTGTGAGACACCCATCTGAGCTGCCGTTTCTCATCAGCAGTGATTTGGAAGCCACCTTTGAGATGGTAGGGACACAAAATGGTTGGTCAGGTTGGGTCACTATTTGGAGAAGAATTGCTCAGAAGAGTCCCCTGACCTGCTTTAGAATTTGGATGAGGAAGACATAAACCTTATACAGCAAATATAGTAAATTACTAATATTTTGGGATTTCTTTGTTATTGCAGCAAAGCCTAGCTTATTTTGACAACACTCTGTCATCTAAGTTAGGTATCTCACTGTCGCCCTTGATTTCTCCCCCTTGTTTCCTCACATCCAGTTAGTGCACACGTGTGTTTATTCTCTCTTATTGCCGCTCTGAGTTCAGCTACTAAGTTGTTATGACGATATGAAGAGCCGTTATAACAGCCTTCTAATTTGTCTCTCTGCTTTCAGACATCTCCCACCTTCCACCACCCTGCACATCATTCCCTCCAGCCGCCAACAAGGGTTACCCTTCTAAAGCTCAGAGCCAACTGGGCCATTCACCTGCTTGAAAACATTCCACATGTTACCTTTGAACTTCATTTCCTACAACATAGCCCTCTGTGCTCACCACAGAAAGCTCATCTTCCTTAGACACCCCCCCGTCTTTCCACATCTCTTTGCTACTCCCTCCAACCTGATGGCCCACTTCTCTTTCTCTTTTCTGGCTTGGCAAACTCCAGTGATAAAGCACATCCTGGCACAAATCTGGTGGAATGAATCATAGCTTCTGCTCATGCTCCGCAAATTTTTCTGATATAATAATAGCGATAACTAATATTTATTGAGGCCTTACTTTAGTCAGCCACTTAAGTACTTTCTACGTAGATTGTTCCATTAATTCTCACAGAAAGCCCCACAGAAAGCCCACGAGGTGGTTACTTTTGTTATGCCCACTTTACAAGGGAGGAAATTAAGGCTTAGGCTAAGTAGCCAGCCCAGTTCTGACAGTTAGCAGGTGATAAAACTAGCATGAGGGCTTATCTTCATTGGACAGCTGAATTATAGACTTTTACACTTAACCACCATGCCCTCTGATCCTCATTGAAGTCAAAATGTCTTGCTCCCGCACACTGCCTCTAGCTTCTCTTCCCACCTTTTCTTCTATACGCCTAGTAACCTAGCGTGTTTTCCCCTCATCTTGAAAGACCTTCCTCATTTTATTTGTCCAGTTCACACATGGAGCTTCATGGGTCAGCTCTAGGATCCCTCTTTTCACTCTCCCACAATGAATGGACACCTCCCGCCGGCTTCCTGTACACATGTCTGCTGCAGAGTACACTACCCTGCACCCCCACGGGGGGGGGGGAGATTTCCTTTCTCTCCGTCATCACCAAAGAGCTACTTAAGGGCCAGTGTCCCTTCCTACCAGTCTCTATCCCCAGCACCTACCTAAGTGTCTAGCACACAGCAAGTGCTTGACAAATGTGTTTGAGTGAATGAATGATGCAGATTTCATTATTCTGATTTTATTCTCATTAAAACGTTGGTCTTCCAAATTGTTAACTTTTAATTCCTGAATCAAGGATGTTTCTGTCCCTTCTTAACAACTTCCTGGTGAAAGATTCCATTTGTGAGTTATACGATCCCACTCAATATTATATTTCTTAATCCATTATGTATTTCACTCATACGTAAATAAGCAGATACATATTATAGAAAATTAAAGCCCAAAAGCGAGAATTAAAATGAAAATTTCTCCTGAACTTTTCATTTCAAAACTTAAATTTTAAAACTTAATCTCAAAATGTAACATTTTCAACTTTACCATTTCTCTTGTAGTTTTATGAAAGGTTTAATAGTCACCGAAGAAAATAATAATAGTAATAGTTTCAAAGTACCAAGCTCATTTTGTGTGACAATCTGTTTTTGCGTTTTACATCAAGTAGCTCATGTATTCCTCACAATGGCCCTATGAGGGTAGTATTATTCTTATCCCCATTTTGCAAATTGAAAAACAGAGGAATTTTGAGATTACATAACTTATTTAAGGCTATACAGCTAGTCAAAACAGATGATTAACATTGCTTTGAAACTCAAAGTTATCTCATATAAGAATATTTTAAAGGAAAATGACATTTTATCTGTTAATTGCCTATACTTTCCAACAACTAATAAGAAGAGAACATAGCCTAATACAGCCTACTAAAAGGTTTGCACATCATTGGATCCTAACTGCATAGCCTTACGATGCATTGGCGAAGTATAGAATGGTCAGTAAACTACCCCCCATAGCATGTATGTGAAAAGGTAGATTTGTAAAGTGATTTCTTTTTTACTCTTACATATTGCTGAAGTTTAGCCCATATGGAGAGAGGTGCAGCAGGACTACGGCCTTACAACTAATTTTATTATTTTTTTGATCACGTAAAATTATGGTGATTTGCTGAGCACATATTATATACAAAGACTGGCTCTGATCCTGTCTTCAAAGACCTTATAACCTAGCAGGGGAAATAAATAGCCAGAATGCAAGACAGAAAAAGGTACATGCCGCAAAAGAGCTATGGATAAGAGCAAAGTGTAAGGAGAAGAGGAAGCCATATTTCGAGTGGGTGGAATAAGTGGAATTTAAGTTGGCAGGAAGTAGGAGGAAAACTTCAACAAGTGATAATAAGAGAAGCGTAGATCTGGCCAAGGGCAATAGGGTGGAGGCTGGACACCTGAGGCAGACCCAGGAACAAACGGACTAGTAAACGAAGTGTGTGTTTTGTGGGGAGAGAGCCTGGAAAGTAAGAAGCGGTGCCCTTTGGGACCTATTATATAGGGTCTGAATAATAAGCTAAGATAGCAATGGAATTCTTTAGGAGTTGGAAAGTCAACGAAGGTTTCAGAAACATGTTCTTGACAAAAGTGTCAAACAAAAGGAAAAAGAGAGAAGCCAGAGACTAAAAGTCCTGAAGCTAGAGCAATATACCAAATTGATAGGTAAAAAGGACCTGAAGGAAAGGGTCAAATTCAGATGATGGGATTATCGCAGAGGCTGCTGGAATGTCATGTTGTGAGAGAATATTCAAGGCTTCAATTCTTATGGAGCTGGGGCCTACTGATGGCTTTATCCAAAACAGAAAACAACAAAGGGAAGGAAGACTCACACATCAGGACACCTGCAAGGCACAGGCTGCCCAGTGGAGATGCTGAGGGGCAGGCCTGGACTTCAGAGGAGCGTCCATGCTGGGCGTATGCGTCTCTAAATTCCAAAAAAACAGCACGTGTTTTTGAAACCAGAGGATTTGGACACATGCCTGATAGAAAAAACAAAACCGGTGGAATGTGAATGTTTAGAAGGCGGCCAACCAACCCCCAAAAAAGAGCAGGTCAGGAGGAGAAGACCCCTGAAAAGTAGAGAGGTACAGAAAACAAGGAAAGGGAGTTTACCAAGAGAGTCTAATTTGGCAAAAGCACCTGGGCAGAATCACAAGGAAGAGGAGAGTGAAACGAGGTGCTGACAGATGAAACCTGGGAACGAGCCACACTCGGGACTGCCCTGGGTGAACTAGGACATGGGGTCCCCCTTCGGATAACTAAACTAGTAACTGGTGGTTTTCAAGAAATTTCGACTCAACAAAATCAGCTTCATTGGGGCGTCTCATGCAGAGCCACCCAGACTTTCTTGCCGTGTTCTTTCCCATTTCATGCTCCTGAAAGAAGACTCAGACACGGAAACGGGGGAAATAAGATAAGGATAAGAATTACTATGAACCATTTTTAAAAATGAAAATAAGAAAGTCATTTCTTCAGCAGGAATTGAGTGGTTGTCATACATAAGACTTCTCTAATTAGGGAAAGAATGTGCTTATAGTTAGAAAATCTAAGAGGCCTTTACATAAGGTTTGGACACCTTAAATTCATAGGGAAAATTTAAATTAAAGAGAAGAGATGTCCGTTTTTTTAGACAAAGTTCACCCAAGCATGATTAAAGAACACATTTGAGAGAAGATGAGTAACCCCTTTAAAGGAGTAAAGGGTAACTTGAGCCAGATGAGACACAAAAAGGAAATGTTAAAGATACATATGCAACATTACCTTGAATTAACATGTTCTCATATTTTCCTTGTTAACAGGAAAAACAATAGCACGACATCTACTGTCATGAGAGCACTTGACACCTCCAACAGTAACTAACTGAACAGTAAGTTGCCTATAACCACCAAGTCCAAAATATGTTTGGGACATTAGTATCTCTATATTTAAAGCGCGATCCTCTGCAAATGCTTGAAACCAGCCTCCATGCTGGCAGCGACTATTCATATCACACAATGGACTAGGTTTTAGAATGTGTCAACGAGTCTCACATATCCACTGGGGCTAAAAAGTAGTAATCCCTATACTACTAAGGATCCCTGACTGAAAAAATAAATTCCTGGTATTAAAATAAATCAAGTCAGCAAAAATGCTTCAAACTTTGCAGACTTATTTTGGCAAAGGGTGAGCAAATAAATTAAGTGGCCAGTAAATACATCGGCAATGCAAAGCAGCAGTGCAAATAACAATCCATTTTTTATAATTAAAGCTTAGCTAAACTATCATTTGGTCACAATGATAATTTTTTATAGAACTATAAATACCAACAGGGGATTTGTACAGAAAAATTGCCTTGCAGCGTTTTTGAAAAAAATTAATGCATATTCAATATTGATTTTGATTTGTGCATGTTAAACTGTGCCTCTCAAGTAAAATATTCTTGAAGAAGTCAATATTATGCCATAATTTCATATGACACTAATAA
Source organism: Perodicticus potto (assembly GCA_963574655.1). Classification (NCBI taxonomy): domain Eukaryota; kingdom Metazoa; phylum Chordata; class Mammalia; order Primates; family Lorisidae; genus Perodicticus; species Perodicticus potto. The sequence goes on from CAUYRH010116399.1 coordinate 24,640, forward strand.
AATAACGCAAATGACAATTCATTTTTGTTTACTTGTCTGTGACTTAATGGATGGATAAATTTTGTTAAAAGAGGAAGCGAAAACTTGGTGCATAGTAGGCATATTTATAAAACAATTGTGATTGATTTTTTGGGTCACTTTCCTAAGAGAGAAAGTGAAACAATCAATCTCTTAGGATTCTTTCTTGAAAAGTGTTTTTACAGCCGTTGATATATGCGATGAATTTGAGAGGACCGAAGCTACATATATTAGGTAGTTTGTTTTGTCCCCTAAGATATAATATAGTAATGGTGTTGCAAGCAAAGTTAAAGGAAGCTAAAAATATGCAAAACACTGGCATTATAATGACTTCGTATGTAACACTACTAATTCTATTTACTCGAAATCGCTGCAATTAGTAACACTAAAGCTGTTTTCTTATACTCAGGGGATGCTAGTACAGAAAAAAGACTGGACAGTGAGATAGCAAAAGTGAAGTCTTAGATTCAGGAAAAAATAGGAGGAAAGAACCATTACACCATCTAATCCAATTTTGCTGCTCATTCATTATGAGAATGCAATGAGCTAAGAACTTAGGTTTGCTCAGTATACCAGTGAGATTGGCAGTAACTGGCATGCAGAAGAAAATATAAACAATGTATCTTAGGAAAATGTTAAGAAATCTGAATCTGATTCTCTCTGGTACCATCTATTTCCTATTCATCATTCAAATTCTTAGAAACACATATTGGAATTTTTGAGATGCTAATAATCCATTCAGGCTATGGAGGAAAGTTTAAAGTAACAGTTAAAGTTATCTCCTAACTCAAAAACTTGCAGCCCAGGAGTGCCTTGGGCAGGGAGAATTACTCCAAGCAGTCATGCTCCAGAGAAAATACTGTCTGTCCACGGTGTGCAGAGAGCTGGAATCTTTTTTTTTTTTTTTTAATTATTTTTTATTGAGTCATAACTGTGTACAATGATTCAAGCTTGGAGTACAGTGTGCGGGCTTCCCATACAATCGGAGATATTTTTATCCACCTGATTAATGTAACATTCATGATATTT